>JAGKTI010000118.1:151778-171554 GCA_018397915.1 Birgus latro
GTTGTTTCAGTTACAGTGATAATGGTACTTTAATCATCCAGGAGAGGGTTGCCTTCACATGATGACACCAATATACCTGAGCAGCTTCACTGCCTGGTTATGCAACATCCCTCTGTGCCTTCTTAGTCTTTTAAAAGGAGGAGAATGAACTGCAGAAGCAGGATGTGTTTTCAGCCTGCAGTCTGCCAGGTTCACATTTACATGAACCTGTGGTCACAACTGCAGTAACAACAGTGATACCCACATTCTAAGATAAACGCCATTCAACATCTGTATGTAACTAATTTATACTTATTACTGCTCCCCATAGCCAACCTGAACAGCAATTTTGCCAGCTACGGTATGGATGGATTTACCCTGATTCAGAGCATCATTGATCGCTACTTCATTGCCCAGGTCACGGAAAATGACACTTACGCTGACAGCGAAAAGTATCAGGTGGGTTCTTGTGTCTGCATAATACATTAGTGTAACATGAACAAAGTTGTGAAAGACATCACCTGGTTCAAGGGGTTAAACATAGAGTCTGTCAGTCTGTCTGTCTGTAATCAGATGCCCTAATCCCATAAGGGGCAGCCACAGCAAAATTGTTTTCATGTCACCCTTTCCTCCATCCTCAGGCAGCTCTCTCTCAAACTCATAACCCTTCTCTCATTAACCTCTTCACCCCATCCCTCCATCACATCCTCGGTGTCTCCCCTCTCCAGTTCGTTTACATACATTCTCCTAGTCAGTCTTCTTCTCCATCATCATGGCCAGCGATAAGGTCAGGGAAGTTAATCTTGCCTCTCTGTCTCTCCCCAGATCCAGAGTCAGATGTACCCATACCCAGCGTACATGCAGGACAATGGGATGAGCCAGTTCTATGGTAGTGCCCTGCCCACCTTCATTGTGCTGTCACTTGTGCTGCTCTCACCGTCCCTCATTAAGAGTGTTGTGTATGAGAAGGAGACCGGTGTCAGGGTGAGTGTTTGTTGTTTTTAACCCTTTGAATTTAGTTATATAATTTTTCCCCTGTTCTTGCTGTCATAAGATTATTTTATTCACCTCAGGAGAGACTTACTGGTCATCAGCCCCTTCTTCACTGTTCAGTACTCTTCTTCAAACAAAAGCTCATCAGTTAAATGGGATTGAGGGCGAGCTGGAATGGTTGGGCTGGTTCTTTCACTCCTTCGTTGTGATGATCATTGAGCTGTGATATTTTGGAACGTCACTGACTAACTATGAGGACTGTCTTCATGTGGACTGATGTGTTGTTGTTGTGATCCCTGGCTCATCTGAATGTGAACCTGGTGGACATCAGGTTGAATTTGCCCTCTCCCTACCATCCACCATTCTCTTTCAAGGGATGGGAGAGAATTGAGGGATAATTGTATAACTGGTCAGTGGATCCACCAGGTTATATCAGTGCCATCACATGAAGGTATGCCTCGCCAGCACCATGTTAACTGATAAGGATGACATTGCAGGAGCTGATCCGCCTGATGGGTATGGATGGGTGGCTGGTGTGGCTGGGCTGGTTTCTTCACTCCTTCGTGGTCATCCTCATTGTGGTGTCCCTTATGACAGTCCTTATTAAAGTGGAGGTCACCCCACTTGATGACTCTTCAGGGGGCTACCTCCCGCCCATTGTTGCCAACTCCGACCCCTTTTTTGTCTGGGTCCTCCTCATCCTGTATGGCATCTCCTCCATCACCTTCTGTTTTGTCATTGCCACCTTCTTCAGTAAACGTGAGTTTCCTAGAGTTCACTGGCTTGATAAATCCGGGTTTGCAACAACATCGCTTTCATTTAATTTAATTTCTTTCAGTGTTCTTTGTGTTTTGTGCTGTTTCTCACACAACATTCAGTACTGTATATTGGCTTTACTAATATTCTGTCATTGTTTTTGTACATCACTGTCATTATCATCCTGACCTTTTTCTTTTTCCCAACTAGAATGAAGTGAGGTAGGATCCAGAAAATGAGGAAAGAGAAAGTAGAAAGCACTTTAAAGTAAAGCATTTTTTGCATGTTGTGCAGTACTGTTAAACCACCATTCACATATTTATACTCGCATTTTTACATTTTGTTTTTCAGCCATCTTGCATACTGTGTATCACTGTACAATATTTGCATAATCATTCTTCACTGTCTTTCACAGTGTATGTTCCATTATGCTCTGGCTTTCACACTGCACCCAAAATTTTGCTCCATTTTTCTACACCATTTTGCTTCGTCTTTCTCACAACAACTTTCATTTTGTTCCATCTTTCACACTGCTTCCTCCACAGCAACCCTGGCCACCACCATCGGCATCCTGATCTGGCTGGTGTCGTACTTCATCCCCCGCACCCTCATGGACTACCAGTATGACACGATGACACTGGCACCCAAGATCGTCTCCTGTCTCCTCCCCAACATGGCCATCACCTGGGCATTTAGGGTCATAGCAATGTTTGAGGGCAGAGGTGAGTGGGAGGAGGGTGTGGGGAGTGCAGGGGAGAGCAGATGCAAGAAGGTGAAGTACTGTAGTAAATTTATGGTGTGGGAGTACTGTAGTAGATTCAAGGTGTAAAAGTACTAGTTTTATGGAGTGTCACTATAGCAGTAAGTTTGAGGAATAGAAGTTGTAAATTTAAGGAGTGGATGTAGTAGATTTCAGGGGTGGAAGTAATTGATTTAGGGAGTGGGAGTAGTAGATTTAATCTCCTTCAGTCTGATGACATAATTCTGATTTTAGTTTGGCTGCTACGAGACAATGTTGTCCAACTAGGGCTAATGAAAGCTTTATATATATATATGTAACTCCACTAGTCTGAATAATCTTGAGATAGCAAGAATGAGATTTAAGAATACATCATTGAATTGAAGAGGTGAAGAGTTGTTAGTAGTTGGTGGGGGCACTCACCTTCCACTCCTCAATGTAGTGCTGCTCTCAGGTGCCTGCCCTTTCCTCCCTTCCTTCTTTACATCCTTCCTCTTCTGTCTTTCTTTCCTTCATTCTTTCCTCTTTCTTCTGTATATGAGTGACTCTATATTGAGTGACAAGCCAAATGGTTTCCTGTACACCAGGAAACTATTTACTGTGCTGGATGGTAACCACATAACCAAATTATGGCACTTGGTGGTTTAGTGGGCAGTTAAATTACTCCAATTGGATTGAGCCAGATAGGTTTATATCCAAGGGGTGGCTGGGGTTTATTGCTTACATAATACAACTCATGGATGAGTGAGGCTGGTCACTCTCATCTTAAATGTCAGGACCAACTTGCCTAGCCCCTGGCTGCTACGCTTCCTGTGGGGCAACACGGATTAAATGATGAGTGACTGAATGAATGAATGAAAGAGTGGTGAGAAAAGGTGATGATGATAGTGGTGATGGTAGTGTGGGGAGGGAAGAAGGTCTAAATGGTGATGATGATCATCATCATGAAGAAGGAATAGAGGAGGGGAAAAGATCAGCATGATGATGATGATACAATAACTGGTTGCATTTGCAGGTGTGGGTGTGCAGTGGTACAATTTATGGGACACTGGCAACCCTCGTGACCAGCTCAGCTCTGCCATGATCCTGCTCATGCTGGCACTGGACACATTCCTATTTCTGCTGATCACCTGGTACGTGGACCAGGTCAGCCCCGGTGTCTACGGTGTTCCTCAGCCTTGGTACTTTCCATTCCAGGTTAGTTGTTTTGGTCTTAATAGCACAGCACAGGAGATCCTAAACAACACTGTACAGTACGGTACTATAGTCTCACCCTTATGCTCTAGGACAACACAGTGATGGATAGATGGATGGATGTATGGATGGATGGATAGACTTGGTTAAATAGATAGATATACTGCTGAAGTTTACGTTGATGGTATGAGTGTGCTGTGTTGATGTCACAGATAAGTTTTGGAATAATGAGGCAGTTATCATCTCACATTACTGTACTGATCCACCTCTTGTTGTGTTCTGTTGATAACCCCTATACATCAGCTGATTTTTTTTTTTTTTTGGGGGGGTGGCATGCTATTGATAGCTCTCTCACTGTCATGCTTCCCCTTTCCTTGCTTTTAGGACATTCCCTCACCCATCACTTAGGTATGAAAATGAGCTCAGGATGATGATAAGTCAGAATATCGCTTCAGTTTTTTTTATTATCGTATTCGTCTTCTGTTGTTTTTTCCTGTATATTTTCCAAATGGGTGTGTGCCCCACTTCACTGGCCATCCTTGTGATAGTTCTCCCATGTTTGTGATTTCTCTTTTCATGCTTCTTGAACCCTACCTCACCTCATTCTTAGGTGGGAAAGAGAGGTTGGGGTGATAATGGTTTTTGCATTTTTGTGATAAATCATTTCTGACTTTCTGGATTCTGCCTCAGCTTATTCTTAGGTTGGAAAAAAGAGGTTATGGTAATGATGATGATTTACTGAAGAGGTTATGATGGTGATGATTATTACTGAGGAGGTTGTTATGATGATGATGTTGATTTACTATTGTACTTTAGTTGTGTAATATCCTTGTCTTGTGTTCTTGTTACAGAGGAGTTACTGGTGTGGTGTGCCTCCATCTGACACCATAGCCACACACAGCTCACAGTTCCTAAATGCTGATGACTCATGCTTTGAGGCTGAACCAGAAGGACTGACTCCCGGCATTGTAATTAAGAATCTTAGGTGGGTGGATGGGCTAAGATGTTCAGCCTCCAGTCTGATTATGCCTTTTTTATACTTCACATTTGCTCTTGCTCAGTAATAGTACAAACAGTCCCCATTATTAAGTCAGGGATGTGTTTCAGATATAATTGTAATCCAGCACATTTAAGGTTAGATGACCACCTTACACCCTTTGATGGCATTACTGTATATGATATAAGAGCCTCCAATCATCTGGATGAGATAAAGTCCACATGCCTGGCAGGGCTGTCACTCTGACTGGGCACTGTAGCCATTAGACCACCAAGTATTGTGAAAAGGAAAAATATTGATATGATTTGCTTATGTTATTATTTTCAGAAACTTGGTGATTAGAATACCTCAGGTGGAATGATAGCCTTGCATAGGTTCAATACCCTAGAAGTTGCTGGAGGTAATTTTGTCACTGAATGTCATCAAGGACTAGTAGTCCAGCCTCAGACCCTTACACCTCAGAGGGGGTAGTATGGAGTGTGCTGTTTATTATTTTCTTTGTGTCCCAGGAAGGAGTTCAAGACATTGGGTGGGAAGACAAAAGTAGCAGTTGAGAATGTGTCGATGACGTGTTACAAGGGTCAGTGTACAGTGCTGCTGGGGCACAACGGGGCCGGCAAGACCACCACAATGTCCATCCTTACAGGTGGGGTGTCAGGGGTCATACAAAAGATCCTTTAGTGCATTTGTTTTATTTTGACAATGTTCCCTGACCCTTTCCAGCTTAGTTATTGGCCAGGTGTAGCCAGATTGAATGGTTGATTTGACAGGTAACCAAGGAGACTTATTCGTACCTCATTTCTAAGGCTAAGCTACTAAATTTTATGCAACCACAGCTTAGTATTCTATTAGTAGTAGTCCAATTCTGTTTGATGAAAACAAACCAACTGTAGCCAGTTTCCCTCTTATGTTCAGAAATGCACATGTGGGTAATTGCTGCTGCTGCTATGGTTTAGTTGAGTACCTCATTAAGGATCGGAGGGTCATTCACTCTCTGTACTTTTGAGTCTGAGGAGTGACTGTTTTGATTCGTGGAGGCTAGGACAAGGAACAGTCACACAAAGTGTCATGAGTGAATCCTGTCAATTGTTGTTTGAAGTACTTATGGGACATTCTGTTCTCTGATATAGCACAATCCTTAAGCACCGTTGTACATTAGTACAGAAATGTTTTTGCAGTTGCTTTAGGCTTGAATACTTCATTTTATCTGGGTGTCTTAAGCCTTATTTATAGGTAGATCCAAGAAAACTCTTTTGTACGTAATTAGGTCTGGGCTCAAGATGTTGATCGTAGATCAATCCAAAGTGGCCTTTATGTCTTGGCCTGTCATTTTATCTTCCTTGGTAAAGTACCAAAAGCCAGTGCTCTTGATTCCCTCTCATTCCATAGGTGTGTACAGTGCCACAGCAGGCACAGCAGAGGTGAGTGGGTGGAATATTGCCACACACCTGAAAGAGGCACGGGAGGAATTGGGTCTGTGTCCTCAACACAACATGCTCTTTGTTGATCTCACTGTCCTCCAGCACCTCCTCTTCTTTGGCAGGGTAAGTTCCTCCAGCACCTCCTCTTCTTTGACAGGGTAAGTTCCTCCAGCACATCCTCTTCTTTGGCAGGGTAAGTTCCTCCAGAACCTCCTCTTCTTTGACAAGGTAAGTTTCTCCAGCACCACTCCTTTGGCAGCTAACCCCTTCTTTACTAGGAGCATTCCTAAACTGAGTACAACCATGTTGATCTAGTAAGAATAAACCAAAAAGGCATCATCATATTGAAGAAGTTAATGAAAATTAAAGTGTAGCATTCCTCAAGGGGTCAAGTCAAGTAATAGAAATTATTGTTGACATGTATGTGCCATTATCAGTTCTGAACTGAAGGTTTGAATTTATGAAGTGATCTTTGTTTGAAAACATTTTAACATCTCAGCCATCCACTTTGCTCACACTTTGTTGAAGTGTGAGGGACTGTAGTTTTGCCCTCATAAAAAATGGTATATTTTAATTATTTTATGTATTTTTATATAAAATAATAACAGTTAATAATGCCAACAACTACATTCTTAGTACATGATTGAGGTGTTGCACAAAGACTTCAGATATATTTTATCTAGCTGTGGATTAATTTTTTGTCTATCTGTTTTAACTATCTTTTTCCTATTCCCTCTTCCCCTACCTGCATTTCCTCAAAGCCTTCAATACTGTGCCTATACCCTGTTCACCCCCTCCATCACCCTCCTACCTCAGCTAAAAGGGATGACCACAAAAGCAGCACAAAGGGGTGCAGAGGAGCTGATGGATCGCCTGGACCTGGTTGAGAAAAGACACATGTACGGCAGCCAGCTCTCTGGTGGCATGAAGAGAAAGCTGTGTCTTGCCATCTCACTCATAGGTGGATCTAAGGTAACTCATTGGTGTTTTATCATCTCTTTTGTCAAAATACAGTCATCTCCATTTACTCCATGCTTCCTGTTTAGGAATTCCCTTAATAAGGTTGGCTATGGTACAGCTGATGTATTCTATGGACTGGAAGATAAACTAAGTGCCAGAACTAGCTAATTACTTTCAGTCATCCATGTAAAATGTTTCCAGGGTTGCAGGTCAACCTTCTTCCATTTTTCTAGACTGTTGTTGTCTAGCCCAAGGCCTTATCTCATAAAAGGGGTAATATGGGCTTAGCTGTTAATGTATTAAGATGTTATGCACATAGATGGTGATATTGGAAAGGCTGAGCAGTGTTGCATGTTCTCTTTGCCCATGTTTAGTATGTTTATCTCATTTGATTCTTATGGAATTAAAGACAGTGTAAAGGATTCATCTCTGTGCTGATAGGTTGTGATCTTTGATGGGCTGCAAATTGGTCAGGACCCGGAGTCATGGCAGTGGATGAGGCAGATGTAAATAAAGAAATTGGCCTGTACAGTGTTTATATAGCCAGTATCCTGGATGAACCAGTCAGTGGGCTGGAGCTTGAGGTCATAGCAGTGAATATGACTTGTGTAAATAACTATCCCAGTTCTGTTATGTACTGTACTTATATAGACAGTAATCCTTGAAAACTCTGCGTTGCAGCAGTGGGTGTGTTAGGTGTAAAGGAACACTATATTTGTCTTTATGTACTATAGGTGGTTAACCTGGATAAACTTGGTAGTGCATTAGACACTTAGTCATATCAGTAGGGGTGGTAGGTGGTGAAGGATGAATGTCACAGGTGCACCTTCCTCCTCATCATACACCACATGGAGGAAATGTTGCATCTCTCTGCTAATTTATGCTATCTCTCTGCTCATGTAGGTGGTGATTCTTGATGAACCCAGCAGTGGTTTAGACCCAGAATCAAGGCGATGGGTGTGGCAAGTTATTCAGGGAGAGCGTGGTAGGCGAACAGTTCTAGTCACCACACACCACATGGAGGAGGCTGATGTTCTTGGTGACAGGGTGGCCATCATGGCTTCTGGCACTGTTGTGTGTGCTGGATCAACTCTCTTCCTCAAGAACAAGTTTGGTAAGAGCAAACTGCAGGATATTACTCCTTTGTTTCATGTCATATGATACATGATAGTCTTTGCACCAAAAATTTACTTTACGGTATTTATAAATGATACAGTTTTAAAAGACAATTTACTTTCCACTCCTAGATATTTGTTTTGTTGTGTATAGTACAGTCGAGTCTCATAAACTGCGGCTATGTGGTTCTGGACCACTGCAGCGCATTAGAAATCAGCCTTTTATAAATAACTCATGGGAAAAATTACTTATGGGACTGGCTTCTCGGCCAAATTGCCACATATCACCCTACCTGCACCCAGCTAGTCACTAGTGAACACTAGCACACACTCAAATAATTATTCAGTGCACGTATTACTGGGAATAAAGAATATTAAACATTATATAAACAAGATTAACCCATTCAGTCCCGACCGGTTTTTTACCCAGCCTACCCCCAGGTCCCGACCGATTTTCGACTTTTTATTTTTTGGCTGAAAACTTCGCTTTTGGTGAGAAACATAGAAAATTTATGGTGAAATCGCAATCTTGAGGTAAAAAATGTTGATACAGGTGTCACTCAGCCTTACGTTTTCCTTCTTTTTCAGGGTACCTGGCTAAAGAAAACGAACTATGGAAGGGTTAACTAATTCAAGCCACTTTAAATTACGTATTTATTTCATTTATTTGGTGCGAATTTATGTGTAGTACAAGTCTATATTGGTTTTCACACAATAATATAGGCATTTATAAGTATTGTTCACTCACCCAAAACCCCAGTATATGGCACCTTCCTTTACGACATTACCACCTCATCACTTCTGTTTGTTTCTACCTCTAGCTTCTTTGTTTCTTTGTCCTCCACCTCAGGAATCACTTTCACCATGAATTTCGTCATTGGAGAGACCGTGGGGCAACATACCTTTACTGGCTAGGTTGCTGCTAACAGGTGAATTGCCCAGTGTGGGGGGGAGGAGGGGGAGGGGGGATAGGTGGGGCCAGGCAGTATCCCTGCTTGACAGCAGGTAGAGGAAGGTCTCCCACATATGCCTACCTAAAATCACCTGCAAATGTTGAAAAATGTGCACACAATGGGCCTTGCAATTGTGTGACATACAATGCACGTTGTTGGGTCTGTCCACAGAAAAAAGTAGTGACGTGCATCGTACGTCGTTGGGACTCGGTGGGTTAAAGGGTCTTACCTGACTCTGACCAATGACAATTCATAAGTGGAAGGGGTGGGGATGGGGGTTCTGAGGCTAGATGTAAACTAAGGCCTCTCAGCATGAGGCGAGTGTGGTGGTGCAAGAATAAACAATGGACTGAATGGAGGGAAGTAGTGTGCACACTTGCTACAAGGGCTTGTCATGATTGCCTGTGAATGGCTGATGGCCGTGGTTTGCGGAACTGATGCACCATGGAAATCTCACCGGAAATGCGTCACTTTGGCGCTGAAAGATCGCACTTTAAGTGTATAACCATGGTTTATGCTACTTTCAGTTCTGAGCAGGAGCATACCGTGGATTAGAAACCCGCATTTTATGCGACTCAACTGTATAAGTACTTGTACAGTACCTACATTTTGGAGTTACTGTGCTCATGTATGCTTAAGTTTTTGCATTCAAATAATACAAGTACTATATTTATCTGAATGAAAAATGTCTTTAAAAATCTCTAAGCTTTCTAGTTAGGAGCCAATGATTTTGAAATTTTTATCAGTCACTGAATAGATATTTGATCAGACACACTTGGCACTCTTTTGATAGGTTTCCCTACTTGGTTTGTTCTTTTTTCAATTTGAGGACCCTACCCATCCCTTTGAAAAGTTAGATAGTTGATGAGAATGATGATGTTCATTAGTGATTTGTAATAAAAAATGGAACTTCTGCATTTAGTATAAGAGAATTGTTTCCATTGTATTACCAGCACAAAAGTTTCTCAAAGTTTGATTACAGAACATGTGTGTGTGTGTATATAGATAAATAGACATAGATATAAAACATGCTCGGATAATATCAAATTCAGCATCATAGGATATATTATGCTTTGTGTTCTGTATGAAATCTTGACAGTTCGTGATGTCCTTGGCAGGTGATGGATACACCCTGACAGTGATGGTGAGTGAAAGCAGCAGTGTAAAAGGGATCAAGCAGATGGTAAGCCAGTACCTGCCTGATGCCACCCTCCGTTCAGCACAGGGTGGGGAGATCACCTTCAAGCTCCCGCCCACCACTGCCCTATTTGCACCGTTGCTGGATGCCTTCACCAAACACAAACAGCAGCTGGGCATCAGACACCTTGGCCTTTCACTCACCAGCATGGAGCAGGTCTTCCTCAGGTCAGCACCGTCTTCAGATCAGCAAATAGTTCTTGTGGATAGGGTTGCTAAATTAGGTTCACATGGGTCAGTAAACTTGTTTTCCAAAAGACCTGAAAAGTTTGTTAACCCAAAAATCTCAGGAAAATGAGTAAGAAATAAGCTGCACTTGTTAAATCTTGATAATGATTTAAATAAAAAGTGTTGCAAAATGCTTCCTCTGTTTTTTCATATATACAGTAGATGCTCGATTTAACAAACACCGATTTAGCAGAAGCCCAAGAGAACGGAATTATTTTTTTCCGGTGTATTTCCCCTATTTAACAGAAAATTTCCGATAAATCAAGCACAATTACGTTAAGGAAATTCTGTACACAGTAGTGGATTTCTGGGGGTATTAATTATGGGTTCAGGCTGCTATGTGTAGCATTGAAAGTTAAAATGGTTTGCTAGGTTTTGGTTGCCTTCAAGGATTTAGCAGAAAATAGCTCAGAATACTGGAAGATTTTCCATTACAATGAGCCCCTAAGTTTTGCATCCAATTGGTACTATGGGGTTGGTGCAAAACCTGAATTTCGCAAACCGAAATGTGCCGGTATTAATTCTGTGGTAAAATATCTAATTGGTTCTACAGCCCCTCCCGAAGTCACTCATTTTCTCTTTTTTGAGATATAATTCTCATAAAACAGGATACCAGAATAACTGACAACCATATGAATATGAAAAAAATGTTAAGAAACATGGAATGAATGGATCACCAGCCTGAAAAATTTTCGTCTTGCCCTCTACCAAATACATTTCCTTCTTCACACTGACTCGATACTCACAACATTCTTTGCCTCCATCCTTTGAACTCCCCAGTATTTCACTGTCAGTACTATTACCTGGTCCTCCAATGAATGAAGAGGAAGCCATAATACAGTACAGGTAGACCACACAAAAACAATAGCTGAAAGAAGGAAAAGGCAAAAAAGTGATCGCAACTGCAATGACTGACTACCAGAGCATCACACACAGTTTCAAAGCTGGCGGGACTGTGAAAACCACATGGCAGACAACAGCTGGCAATCGCCTTGCCCACCTGTTCCCCACATATTGACACGAAAGGTGAATTCTTGATTGTGAGACATAAGTTCTTGGAAATTTTGGGATTTTCTGTGAAAGATAAGTTCACAGACCCAAACCACGCGAAACGTAAGACTCGCTGTATATTGAACCTTGGGTACGGAACTTGATTTAATGGAAATTTCGAGACAACGGAATGGGGGTTGGCTGAATTAGTTTGTTAAATTGAGCATCTACTGTATATCTGTGTATTATTATTATTTTTTATATTAAGTTCTCCCCCCACCATAGTTTGTCATTTTTTGTTTTCTGGGCCTTACTTCACCCAGGCTTGGAGAAATGATGATGATAATTATGGTGGTGGTGGTGGTGGTGGTGATGCTGATGGTGATGATGATAAAGATGGTGGTGGTGGTGGTGATGATAAGCACTGTGGTGCTGGTGATGATGATGATGATCATTTGTTTCTCTGTCATTTCTTCGCCATCAGAGTGGGTGAGGTGCTGGAGGGTGATGGTGAGCCACTCCCCCTGCAGTGGAAGCCAAACTATGAATCTGTATCTCATGATCTGAAGGACATCCGAAATGCCAGCAATAATATCCGTGGCAGCCAAACACACAGTCAGACTCTGAGTGGGAGCCAGAATCTATATGGTGACCTAAGTGGGAGCCGGAATCTAAATGGTGGCCCAAGCGGGAGCCAGAATCTAAATGGTGGCCTAAGTGGGAGCCAGAATGGTGGCTCAAGTGGGAACCAGAGCCTGAATGGGAAGGTGCCTGAGGAACTGAGTGATGGTGTGAGTCAAGGGGATGTGTACAGCAGTCAGCGGTACCTCTACAACAGTCAGTCAAGTAAATATCGAACCATTCCAGTAAAGCTTTAGTTCTCTGTTGGTGTGCATGTCCATGTTCTGTTTCTTACACAATAAAACTGTATAGGCCTTAGTCCAGTAAGGGTGTAACTAGTCAAATGAAGGTTTAGCTTTTTGCTAGTTCAACAAACCTGTACGTGTATATCCTTTTTCAAGTTATTTTTCTTGACTTAGATTTAAAGCCTTTTAGTGTAGCAAGTGTCTAGCCAATCAAGTGAAAGGTTAGTTCTTTTTTAATGTACTTCTTCATGTAGTATTTCTTATTTAAGGTAGCAAAGCTGTACTAACCTTATCTAGCATAACCTTGACTTCTGAGTTGCAGGTCTCTCCTAAACTGGATAAAATCATCAAGTAGTAACAGGAACAGAATTCAGAAGATGGCATCATAGACTCTCTTTTATAATATTGCCAGGTGATAGCAAGAGCAATATATAAAGAAGGTTACTTAGTAACATTTATACAGATATGGCATTTGTTTGTAGTTTGATAAATCTGTACAGTTGGGGACAAAATTAACTTAATACTCTGTATTGTCTCTTCTCACTTTCTTTTGCTAGCTATCTGCCAATAGGTGATCATTGTTACAAAGCATGAGGAAGGAAAATGACTGGTTAGGTTGTGTGTACAATACAGGTATAAACTGTTGGTGTTGATGGTGGTGGTGTTTTCATTAATTTATAATTGTATTGTTTATATTAAGGCCCCAGGCACATCTGAACACCAAATGGACTGCAGGCTGAAGCTAACCATCTCCTGCAGTTCACCATTCTCCTCTAGGGGAAGAAAGGGAGCATTGAGGGATGTTTGTATGACTGGGCACCTCCATTGCCTAGTTATGTTAGTGCAGTCATGTGAAGGCATCCCTTTCTAGCACCACAGATAAACTACACACACACACACACACACAAATCTTTCTTTTTTTAACAGGTATTGATGAGAGATTAACAGGTCGACGACTGTTAGGGCAGAGAATGAGAGCCTTCTTTATCAAACGTGCTATTTACTTCAAGAGAAAGTGGCTCTTCCTTGTGTCCCAGGTAAGTACTGTACATAGTGTGAAAAGGAAACTGATCGTTCAGGTGTGTGCCCAAGAGAGTTAGAAAGAGTTACGAGGAAAAGTTAGTATCTCAAAAAATTTGTTGTCCATACCAAGGAGATACTTCATAGATGCTGGGGAATGCATTCCCACTACACACTCATTCATGTGTAAAATCCTATCGAGGTTTCTTTTAAACTGGTCTAGCGTAGTGCTGGTAACAGCATCCATGGGGTGTCTGTTCCAGGTGGAGCAGGTTGTCAGACCCATCCAGTATTTTAAACATTTAAATGAGCTGAACTTACAGTCTTCAAGTTTCAAATGAAAACAGTCCCAGAGCCCATAGGTGATCCTGATCGGTCAGTCTCCTGATGGACTGAAAAAAGCTTTGTCTAGCTTGGACTCTTTCAAGTAAGTCTATGTGTAGGTGGCCAGAAATGTCCATATTAAGGAGTTATAGCATAGTAAGTTCTGAGTCTTTATCTGCTTCAGTGCACTGTTTAAAAAAATTGTAGGTCACTAACGATCAGTACACCTGAGTCTGTTTCAGAATCAGTCATCCTCAGAGTTCCTACCAGCAGTGAATAGCTTGACCCAGGATTTGTACAGCCATTATGCATCATCTTGCACTTCTCTAAGTTAAATGGCATTTGCCACATTTGAGATCATTCTCCTAGCCTGCACAAGTCTGCCTGAAGTTTTCCAATCCCTACAGTACTGCTTACATTTGCTACAAGTTTGATGTCATATGCAGACTTTGAGATCACTCTCAACAAACCAGCATCTAAGTCAGTGATATAAACATTGAACAGGAACAGACCAAGGCCTAGCCTCCAAAAGGGAAAGAAGCCTAATTGGAAGAAATTCTGTTGATCACTACTTGTTGCTTTGTATCCATTAGACAGTTTTCTATCCAGTGTGTAATCTCCCTGTTAATACCGAGTGCATGTACTGTACTTTTGACAATAGTCTGAAATGAAGCACCTTGTCAGATGCATTTTGAAAGTTTAGGTAAAGGATGTGTGCTGCCTTATTCACTTGACATTTTGTGGGAAAACTGAACAGTTTGGTTAGACATGATCTGTGTTGTTTGACTGGAGGTGTTTCAGTCTTATAATGCTGCCATTAAGAGGAGTAGAGTGGTCATGTACCCTTATGTACTGGATTATAGTACTATAACTCTGGGCCCTTACATATCAAAGGAGATAAAATGGGATTGGCTTTGTGTTACTGATGTTGTAACCTCAGGCTGATTTGGACACCAACCAAGTGGTCTGCAGGAAATTGACCACTTTAGCTGGATGCTTTTTGGGATATGAGGGTATGTTGAAAGTATGTGAGTGGTTTAATAGTGAGGGGTAAGAGGTAAGCGTGTTATGGTGTAGGGGGCTGCATTACAGTGTGAGTATAATGGATAATCTGAGTTTTATTTTATGTTGGTGTTGAAGAGTTTAGTTGTTTGATGACAATGCTCCCACTCCCACAGGGCCTGCTTCCTATTCTGGTAACGGCACTGTGTATCATTGTGGATGCCACATTCTTTGACGATAATAGCCAGGAGCCTCCACGGGACCTCAGTCTCACCATGTTCTCCTTCACCTCCTCCTATGTGCATGCTGACCCTGGCCTTGTTGACCTTGACCAAACCTACAAGTCACTCTTTTGGGGTGATTACAAGGTATGCACTGGCTCTGAAATTTGAAATGTAGGGGAAGGGAGAGAGAGAAGAAATAATTGGAAGGGAAGGGAGAGAGAGAGAAAGGGGGGGGGGGAATTAGAGGGAAAGGGAGAGAGAGGAGGAAAACTGGAGGGGAAGGTAGAGGGAGAAGGAAAACTTAGAAGGAAAGGGAAAGAGAGAGGAGAAAAATTGGAGGGAGGGGGAAAATTTGGAGGGGAAGAGACAGAGAGAAGGAAAAATTGGGTGGGAGGGGAGAGAGAGAAGGGAAAATTGAAAAAGAAGTTAACTTCCCAACTCATTCACCAAGCCTTGGAACCCCCACTGATCTTCATTTAACTGAACAGTATTACAGGTATTAGTAGACAGTAGTACATAAATTAACAAATTCTACCCTCTGTCACTCAGAACACTCCAGCATCAATTATCATATCTTTTATTTCTTTTATATATGCCATCCACTTACATACTGAACAACCTTCGAGACACAACATATCTTTTCCAGTTCAACATTCAAACCATATGTACATATAATAGTACTTCTGACTGTGAAACTTTTCGTTTCGTTTAGTTTGTGAAGGCTCCAAGATGCTTGCATGTGTCGGCCCTGGTCACCTAATGGCAGCTGTCCATGCTGCTCGACCTCTGGCAGCTTCCCTGTTCAGTGCCTTATCCTTAAGGTCATAGTCAATAACTTCATCCCAGGTCATTTTCGGTCTACCTTCCTCTCGCAGCCCTATCCCTAATGTTAACACTTCTCACTTTCTGTACCCAGTTATCATCCCCCATCCTTGCCACCTGCCCAGACCATCCCAGTCTACCTCTCCTTATTATAACACCAACACAATCCAGTCCCATCCTACCTCTCAACTCTTCCATCGTGAACCTAGCCCCCCCCAGGCCTTGCACTCAGGGATGCACTGCACATCCACCTAATCATTGTCATTTCTGCCATTTTTTTACTTTGCACTTAATTTGGTGAGTGTCAGATGATATGTTTGAGTGAAGGCTAGGACACCTAAATTGACAAATCTATCACTATCAACATTTTGGCCAAGAATTAAAAACTCTGCACATTGCCTCAGCTTAAGATAATTTTATTTTTATTGATTGGAACTCACTGCCATCAAAGGGTTAACATGTGTGCTGTTTATCCAGTGCTTAACGCTTTGAATCCAGGTTATGTCCTTTTTCGGTTTATTCTTGTTGCTACCAGATTATTTTATTTTGTTGTAGGAAGGCCTCTGATATTTTAAGGGCTTATTATTGCTAACTCCTCCACTAAAAAATATACAGTATATATAAATAAAAATAGAAAAATAAAGTGTGAATTTTTTGTAAGTGTAATAAAATTACAAAATCATCAGGAATTGGCAAGAATAAAATGAAAGACTTTTAGGCTTAGTGGACTAATAGTTGCTACATTATCCCCAGGTGAACAGCACTGACAACATACAGGAGAGTCTGCTTGCCGAAGCCGCTGATGAGCTGTACATATACCGAGAGAACAGTGTCTGCTCGGTGAGTCTGAAACATGCTTAACTGCTTTGGCAATACTGTACTTCATGCCTAAGATTATTTAGTTACTTTTTTTTATTTATTAATATTGAGTAATGTGCAAATGAGTGGCCCATTTTCATGTGGATATATTGGGTACCTTATGTGGCAGGTGAAGTTCATTTATTAGTTTGATTATACAGTATTGAGTAATGTGTGAAAGTGTGTTACCCATTTCACTGGGCATGCTGGTGAAAGTTCTGCCTCTTTTGTGTCCTCTCTTTCCTTGTTTTGTGGATCCTATCTTGCTCATCCTTTAGCAGGAAGACAAAATTATGATGAGGTATGATAATTACCTGGTATATAGTGTACCTACATGAAAGGTCATGATAATGGTATTCATTTCATCCATCATCCAGTCCCATGTTGCCCCACAAGGAGCGTAGGAGCCTGGGGCTAGGCAAGTTGGTTCTGACATTTAAGATGAGAGTGACCAGCATCATTCATCCCTGAGTGGCATTACGTGAGCAATAAAATCCAACCACCCCTTAGATATAAACCTTCACCGGCTCAATCCGATTGGAGCGCCGTAATTACCCACTAAACCACCAGGCGCCAAAATTTGGTTATATAGTTACCACCCAGTCATAGTAAATGGTTTCCTGGTGTACAGGAAACCATTTGGCATGTCACTCAGTTTAGAGTCACCCATAGGCAGAAGGAAGAGGAAAGTATGAAGGAAAGAAAGACGGAAGAGAGAGTGTAAAGTCACCCGTAGGCAGAAGGATGAGGAAAGAATGAAGGAAAGAAAGACAGAAGAGGATGGAAGGAAAGAAGGATGGAGGAATTTATTGTTTAATACTGATGCAGTTTCTGGTGTTAGTACCTAAATCCAATCACATATCAGATGGTGTCACACTCTCTGCAACAAGATCCTCATCACCAGCATGGGTTTGAACTTCTCAGACCACTGAATTACACACCGTACTATGCAAATGACTACTAATTAGTTTTGTTAACTGGAAAAAATAGAGAAGCTAACATAATACAGATAGGCTACTGTATTTTGAGAAGAAGGGAGAAAGAATACTACTATCTGTTCCCTGGATGCTGTAAGAGGCAACTATAAATCTTTACCACTACAGGCAGAATTCCTGAACAATGGCTCAAAAATGGCTTTGAGGATATTGTACCAGTCTGTGCCGTACCACCCACCAGGCGTGAGCACCTCCCTCGTCACTAACGCCCTCCTCCGCCATGCCACCAACTCCACCTCGTACTCCATCTCCACCACTAACCGCCCTCTCCCACCAGACAGGAGTGTGAGTAAACCATTGTCCAGGTATTCTCTGTTTGTGTACTGTAGAGGATTCTTAACCCCTTTCAGCTTAGTTGATAGCCAGGTGTAAGTTTTTACTTTTACTGTCCGATCCCACACCTTGTTTACACTGGAAGGTGAGCAGTACTGACACCTCCAGCAGTGCCCTGATGTAGAATATGATCATGCCCATTATCTTTGCCTTCTGTGTCTCCCTCTGTGTTGTCCCTCATCACCTCACACTTACACCCCTACACTCTCACCTTCAGTCTGCTCACACACACACACACACACACACACACACACAGTTTATGTCATTATCAAAACCTCGCTTGAAAATGGACAGTTACCTAAATATTGGAAAAGAGCAAGTATTGTGCCAATCTTTAAGGGAGGAGATAGGGAGGATCCACTTAATTATAGACCTGTGTCACTTACTAGTATTGTTTGTAAAATCTGTGAGAAAGTTATTAGAAAAAGATGGATAAAGTATTTAGAAGAAAATGAAGTGATAACACCAAGACAGTTTGGTTTTAGGGAAGGAAGATCATGTATTACTAACCTACTAAGTTTCTACAGTAGGGTAACAGATGTCGTACAGGAGAGAGAGGGATGGGCAGACTGTGTCCATCTGGATCTTAAGAAAGCATTTGACAGGGTACCCTATAAGAGACTATTGTGGAAGTTGAGGACATTTGGAGGGGTGCATGGGAAACTATTAAAGTAGATGGGAGATTATTTGATAGGAAGGCAGATGAGAACAGTAATAAGAGACAAGGTATCACAATGGAGAAATGTGACTAGTGGAGTACCCCAGGGCTCTGTCCTGGCCCCAGTAATGTTTCTGATATATGTAAATGATTTGCCAGAGGGTTTGAATAGTTACATGAGTATGTTTGCAGATGATGCTAAAATTATGAAACATATTAAATGTATTGATAGTTGTAAAGAACTGCAAGAGGACTTGGACAAAATACACAGCTGGAGCCAGACTTGGAAAATGGACTTTAATGCCAAGAAGCGTCATGTATTAGAAATGGGTATAAGTGAAAGAAGACCACACTGGACATATAAAATGGGCAATGAGATGATTAGTAAAAGAAAGGGTGAGAAAGACTTGGGAGTGATTATTAGGGATGACTTGTCACCAGAAAAGCATATAAACAAAATTATTGGGGGAACTTATGGATTACTGACCAACATGAGAGTGGCTTTTAATTATATGGATGAGGAAATGTTGAGGGAGTTGATAGTGACCATGATAAGACCAAGACTAGAGTATGCGGCGGTGGTATGGTCACCTCATTTGAAGAAGCATATTGATAAACTAGAAAGGGTCCAACGGATGGCAACGAAGATGATACCGTGTTTAAGGGAACTCACCTACGAGGAGAGATTGGAAAAACTGAAGTTACCAACATTGTGCGAGAGAAGGGAAAGAGGTGACTTGATCACGATATTTAGAAATGTAAGAGAATTGGAAAGGGTGGATAGAGAGGATCTTTTTGTGTTGGATGATGGAAGAACAAGAGGTCATGGCTTCAAGTTGAGGAAAAGTAGATGTCTTAATGATCTCAAAAAGTTCAGTTTCCCGAACAGAAGCATAAGTATTTGGAATGACTTAGATGAAGAGGTGGTGCAGGCGAAAAACATTCATGTATTTAAAACTAGATTAGATCAATGTAGATATGGAGACGGGACAACACGAGCTTAGCTCAATTCCTGTATACTACAAATAGGTAAATACAAATAGGTAAATACACACACACACACACACACACACACACACACATCCTTGGTGTAACATACAATATATCAATGTCATTTAAGCAACACATCACAAACATTAGAGATTAATTAAC
>JAGKTI010000119.1:0-34520 GCA_018397915.1 Birgus latro
ATCGTTTCGTTTTTGAAGGCTGCAACATGCTTGCATGCGTCGGCCTTTTTTGGATTGCAGCGTGTAGCATTTTATGACCGGATGCCCTTCCTGATGTCTACCAATGACCCTTGGGTGGATTCGATCCTCCGACCCTACGGCCAGAGCGGAGCGCTCTAACCCACTGAGCCACGGCTGCTACCATATATATAATGTGGGAAATAAGGTTGTGTTGTAACTCTGAGCCAGTGGTACTGATGTCAATTTTAATACAGCACAGTCTGCATGTCGATGTCCACAAAGCTTATTAGCGCAGTCTGATTATATTTTATTATTTTGAGTGGATACTGAGTGGCAAAAAGGGTAATCTTTTAACTCAGAGCGGGCTTTGATGTACTGTAGAATTACAGTACACTAAATGTAGTTCTCTATTAAAATTCCCGATGAATTAGCACCTGCTTTTAAGTAGCTAAAGGTCCACAGCCGACACCCTACAGAAATATAAAATGTTTTAGCCTACAGTATCATAGGGCAAATGATAAACCATCTATATACAATACGATATATACAGTGATGGGGCAAAAAGGTTTGGATGCTGGCTGGCTGGCTGGATATAACAACTTTCACCATAGTAATATATATATACAGTATACAGTTCTGTATAACAGTTATACCGTAATCCAATCACAGTTTCCATAACATACTTATACTAACCTATGCAGTATAATCAATGATCTAAAGCGGTTATTGTATTTGCAAAAAACTTAACCTATGGTATGAGAGCAACACCGTCATTTACAAACGTGAGGACTAGTTAGGTAAATACATATGTTAATTTTATCATAGTACAAAACTTCCATCATACATGTTCATGGGAGAAAAAAAATATGTAAAATACATCATTATTACTCAAGTTTCGTAACCTACAGTCTAAAGAGTATGGGCCCATACCATTGTCGGTCTACTTTAGTGTATGGGTTTTATGTACAAAATGCTGTATTTTTCAACCTTATCTCCAGTAGGTTATGTATCACAGATGGTTGCACGTGTCATGTTTAATGCTGTATAATAAAAATCACATAGCTATACCCATAAAAAATATTGTAGTTCCAATACAGTGTGTGGTTCTAAGTACATCAGGTATTTACAATATGGTATACAGTACTAGGCATCATGTTCCTTAAACTAAACCATATTATCTATCACAGATGATAGATTTAGTGTTGTACCAGTACATATTCTAATCACTGTACTGTACGCACTAATTTTTTTTTTTTTTTTTTGCATGACTGACATCTTTGATTCAAATACGTTTTTAATAATGAGCTGGCATCACTGTGGCAAGTTAGGAGTTATTACATTTAGTGAAAAATTTATCTACTACAATTTCACTAAAGGTGAATGTAGGGAAGTGTAAAGTTATGGTCCTCGAGAGAAATGAAGTAAATGAATGTGCAGTGAGGCTGGATGATGAGGAAATGCAAAATGTGAGTGCATTTCAGAACTTGGGTAGTGCGATGAGTAAGGATGGAAGTCTGGAGGATGAAGTGCTTGAAAGGGTACAACACGGAAGAAAGGTTGCTGGTTCTTTGGAAGCAGTGATAAGAAATAGGGAAGTGAGCATGGAAGTAAAAAGTCGCTGCATGACAGTACAGTACTGTGATACCAATTCTAACGTATGGAAGTGAAGTTTGGACCTTGTTGGGTGGACACAAATTAAGAGTGAAAGCAGTGGAGATGAGTTATTTGAGAAGAGCGTGTGGAGTTACGTGAAGAAACAGTCTGACAAATGAGGAAGGAGCATTGTGATGTGGATGTGGAAGAAAGCCAATTATTATTATTATTATTATTCATTGCGGTGGTTTGGCCATGTGGAGAGGATGGAGAGCGAGAGACTAACGAGGAGAGTGTATGTGAGTGAGGAGGGGGAAGAGGGAGGGGGCGACCGAGGATGAAATGGAGGGATGGAGTGGAGAGGTATATGGGAGAGGGGGGTGTGAGCAGGGGCGAGGGCAGTGAAATGGCGAGGGACAGGGCGACATGGAGGCGATTTGTTTGTGGCCACCCTTTACGTGATTGAGGCAGAATAGACAACTTCACTAAGTTTTTTCCTTACTGAGGAACTACTCAAAATCAAATCAGCACATGCCTACTGCTTCTGCTTTTGAATGATCTGATACAGCAGTGTACAGATATACTAGAATTCCTTTCTTGTAACTAATGTAGCCACCACAATAAGGTATTATCAGATAGATACATTTTTTTTTCTTTGCTGCATAGGCTAAGGACCTGCAATCAATCATTAACCTTATAAGAATTATTTTTTCACAAATAAGTCTTGGCCAAATACATACAGCCAACATTAAAATGCTCCACATGTACAGTATACAGTATTTTAGACTAAATGCAAACAAATGCCTCCATTCACTAACCAACCTCTTCATATACAGTAAAGAGGGGTTAAACACAACACAACCTTATTTCCATTTCATTTATGAAAATATCCTGTATCCTCACATTGTCTCTTACTGTTTATATTATGGTATAAGAACTCTTCATAAATGGGCCAGATACGTGTAAAATACAGAAAAACTTACCAGGAAATAACGACGATGCTCACTTGTGACTCTCTTCACATTAATTTTCCATAATTTTCTTCTTGCTGGACCACAAGCAGTCGAAAAAGATGCACGGAAGGTCTATGAATGTTACTGCACCCAAACGCAGCACAACCAACCATTAATATGGAACACATACACACACACACACACAAGTAAAAGAAATACGGCACCCACTGTCTAGCGACTACCAACAGTCTGGTTTGTCAGCATTAAAATTCGGCGATCATCTCCATATTTACGTGTACATTTAAGTTAAATCTATTGCCAGAGATGAACATTAAAACGAAAATATTCAGTAGCTCATATTAACAAACTGTTCTACAAATAAAGCGGCATTTTACTTATCAACCAATCATGTATCACAGTAGGTGATGAGATATTTTTAGACGAATCTGCAGTCAGGCAGCAACATGTGTGTGAATCGTTTGCACGAGAATGGCGCCATATCGGCCAACCAATCATCGAGCAGCTGAAAATAATGAATCTATAGGGTTTCTAGTCCACAGTACAGACGTTTTGAAGTCAGAAGGGTATTTTTGCACATTTAACCCTTCTGTCATGAACCAAAGACATGTTTCACAACAAGCAACTTTACTGAGTAGCATTTTACCTTACAAAATGGGAGCAGGGCGGCTCAGTGGTAGAGCGTTGAAATCGAGATCCCAAGGTCGGGAGTTCGTGCCTCTTCTGGGTAGCTGCCTTTGATGGGAGGAGTAGCGCTCTCCTGTAATTCTAGCAGGACTATATTTAATCGACCAGGTTTTGCTCGCGGGAATAATGTTTACTTGCACACACACCCTAGATTGTAGAAGAATGCCTGAATTATAATAGTACTAAATTTAATTAAGGTTTTATAACAATAGTAGTGCTGCCTACTTCTTCCTAAGCCTTTATCATTCTTTTTCTGTGCCTGCCCTCCTCTCTTCCTATTTCTCCCATCTTTCCTGTCACTTCTTATTGCTTTTCCTTCCTTTACAGGTGGCTTTACACTGAGTGACAAGCCAAATGGTTTCCTGTAAGCCAAGAAACCATTTACAACGCAGGGTGGTAACCATATAACCAAACCATACGTGCTCCCTACGTGTCAACAAGTGGGCTGGTGGAGGGTTAGTGCCCCTCCTCGTAAAACAACAAAATGGCCACCCTTTACGGGATTGTGGCGTCTGGCAATTGATAGATAGATAACAATATTCATCCAGCACCTTGAATATTACCCTTCAGCTGGAGAACTTTATCAGTACTTTATTCTTGCCATCTCCAGGTCATTTTATTCTGACCAGGATAACCTTTTCGTACTGAGAGTTCGATATAGGTGTCATTAACCTATCCAGTAAAAGGGGCCTTTCCATTGTTGAATTACATCATCCAGAAGTAACGAGAATACCTGGTAAACAAAAAGGTTGCTGGATTCAAGAGGGTAAAGGGATTAAAAGTTGGGACAGTTATATGCAGTTCAGTAATCATGTCTTGTTAATGTGAAACCCCAGAGAAACGAGTGGCTGTGTCCCTCTCCCGCATCTTTGGCTCACTGTTCTTCAACATGGACAAGATTGATAGCGCTATGGCTCACAGTATCAGGTAAGGGTTGGGTAAGAAATATTCATTTAAAAAAAGTATCTGCATAAGATAGTTTTCTTATTTGATTGCATAGCTATATGGATATTAACCTCATATATATATATATATATATAATTGTATAATGTACCTTATACAGTAATTTTTATACACGTATTAGACCATCACTTATAAAACATGAAAAAATACTAATGAAGTGCAAACAGTACACAGTTATGCATCAGATCAATTTCATGAGCCAGCTGAGGCATGGATGATGGTTAAAAAAATATTAATAATAAAATAAAAAATAAAATTACCAGGTACTGCTTAAAAAAAAGTCTAAACCGAACATGCAAGTCAAAGAATTACTACATGAAGGAGGAATTTTCTAAATTACTGACTAAATTTTCAAATAAGTCCAGAGTGTAACACTAACTTTTTAATGCTTGTCACAATATCTGTTGTTTGTTGAATACTGTATATTGTCAGTAAATTGGTGATTTGCTTCTACTTTTGATGATGCTGTCCAGTACATTTGGTGTGCATTATGTTCAGTTTCTTTTTTTGTCTGGGCAGACGCATCGCAGGTGGTGATAGCAGTGACAAGCCTCTCCTTGCCTCTGCCTCAGACCACGACAATGAGATCAAGGTCCTAACCTGAGCACCATTCCAAGCTGAGAAGTATGTGGCTGCTTTGCAGAATAAAGAAGTATCAGCAAATAACACAATTGCTGAATTAAGTATATTAATAACAATAGTAATAATAATAATGGGATATGTTTCATCTTACACTGTGGAAACAATAAACAAAATTTGTCAATAATTTTGTAAGCACTCAGTAATATGGTAATGTACACAGCACAGAATCTCCAATTCAGTATTGCAAAATAAGTATATCACGTCTTAACAAAACATTAAGATTTAACTGCACTGACATACTACAGCACTAGTTGTAACTCTCATCTGACAGGCAATAAGAGTAGTGAAGCCTACCAAAACACAGGAGATTCTTTTAAAAATATAGTTAACCCCTTCAGTAGTGACATGCATTTTTTCAGTTTATTCTTGCTACCTCCAAAACGTTTTATACAACTTGGAATAGATCATTCATGCTGAGTGGGTTCATGATGGTTGTATTTAACCCCTCTAGTCTGAAATCTCTCCTAGGCTGAGTACAGTAATCTGGAGATAGCAAGAATAAAGTGAAAAATGTCACTAAATTGAAGAGGTAAGGTAGTGTATTTAAAATTCCAGTAGGGCATTGGCAGCTGCAGGAATATAAGAGTGATATCAACTTGTGTCTTGAACACACAAATACAGTAATAACTGTACTGATCACACAGCTTAAAAGGGAATTAGTTTTCAGTATGATTTACATACAAATCAGAACCAGATGTGTTGCCATTACAGTACTTCACGTAGATAAACTTTTGTGTATACCTTCCCAACATAAAGCTGTATGTTACCTCCCAGGAATTGATAAATGCATTGTTAGTCCTTATTTTGTGCACTTCTCTTCAGAAATGCACAAAACTGTAATAGCAAGCAGTCGTTCTCATTGTGTAGCAGTCATATGCTTACCACAGTTTCTTTATACTCATTTCATTTATAGATGGCTTAGTATGATGGCACTTTTTAATTGAAATCATCCTGGCACTAGATGATTTTATATAGCACAGGGAGAGACGGTTGCTGTGAAGTGGTTTTGACTGAGAGGGGGGCCTCTCTCTTGTTCAGGATAAAATTATCTGGTGGTAGCAAAAGTGAGGTATATCATATGTCATTGTACTGTACCAAGGGAGTGATATTACCTGACAACAATAAAGAATACTGTATCACATATTTAAAGGCATACTTTCCTCAAGCTTGAAAGTGATGTTACTGCATGTATCTGGCCATTTTATGCTCATGTGAATCAGTATCTTGACATTATGTACCTTGTGCTCATCCTCATGTGAATCAGTACTGTATCTTGATATTATGTACTTTGTGTTGATCATTCTCTGTATATTCACAATATAATAAGTGTGAAACTATTTTGTATGATTATAAAGAAACCGTGACAGACAACCTCTATTACCTATTTTTGGCTCACGAGTGCCCCAAGGCAACGTTATCACAGTGCCTCAAGACTAGGTTACCACAGTCCAGATCATTTAAGATGAGAGAGACCATCCAGTATCCCTGGCAGCAATACCATGATAATAATAATAATTAATAAGGACTAGCACCAAGCCCAGAAGGACTATATGGCACTAAAACCGCTGCATTAAAAATGATGGGTATGCTATGGTGAAATAAAGGTGAAGGGGAAGGAGGAGAAGACACTAAATATGAGGTAAAATACGGGTTTCAGACAGGAAGCGCATGAGGTGTGTAATGGAAAACACAGGGGATTCACCAAGAAGATCAGCTAAGGTAGGGGGACGTCCAAGGGAGTAAAGGAATGGGAGCGTCCGTTTGAGCACAGCGTGGAGCTGAGGGCATTCAAGCAAAAGATGGTTGACCGTGATTGGAACATGGCAACACTGACGGATCGGAGGAGTGCCTCCTGACATTAGAAAGCCATGTGTGATCCACGTGTGGCCAAGGCGTAGACGGGCTAGGGCTGTTTACCAACGCCTGTTGCGATGGGTGACGAAGCGGAGTTTGTTATTAGTTGTAGATGTCCATTCTGCTTGCCACCGCTGGCCAAGGAGACGGGTAACAATCGGGAAATAATCAGTTGCTGGGACATGACGGGGTGTGACAGAGCAAGAGGTGACAGCCGCACGTGCCAGGCACTCAACCTCTCATTACCCGGTATCCCAACATGGCTTGGGACCCAACAGAAGGAGACAGACTTCAACCATTCCTGTATCTCCAACACTAGCGGGTTGCTGGCTGAGATAGACCGAATACCATGTAGTGCACTAAGTGAATCTGTAAAAATAACAAAAGTGTGTAAAGTAGATCGGTATATAACACGAAGAGCAGGTAAGATGGCCAGCAGTTCAGCAATGAAAATACTGGCAACTGGTGGAAGGCGGACCTAATATGTATGGTCTGGGAGAAGAACAGCAAAACCCGAGCCTGCGGAAGACTTAGAGCCGTCTGTGTATACTGGGGTCTCTGAGGAGTGATAAGGCACATGATCCATAAAAAGATGATAGAGTTCCTGTGGGTTGGAAGAAGACTTTGGGCAAGATGGCGGGGCGCCACAAACAGTAGGGTGAGGAAGAAGCCAAGGTGGGAACATAGAACCCCGTAGTGGGAGAACGGAAATAGCGGGGAAAGAGAGGGATGCAAGTAAATTGGAGACCCTACATGGAAAAGATGAAACTAACGAGGACGGAAAAGGAGGTGAGAGGTGCGTAACGGATGAAGGGAAACCTGCAGATGGGTGTTGAAGAAGGCGAATGTGGTAACGGAGAGTTAGCTTGTCATGTCTGAAGGACAGAGCAGGTATACCCGACTTGACATACAGACTCGCAACCGGGGTGGAGCGAAAAGCACCCAGTGCCAGACGTAAACCATGATGGTGAATGGAGTCTAGGCGCCGAAGAGAGGAAGATGAGGCAGATGCATAAACCTGACAGCCATAATCAATCTTCGACAAAACTAAGACAGTATGGAGACGGAGCAGGGTTGTACGGTTTGCACCCCAGGACGCGTGACTGAGAGTTTGCAATAACCGAAGTCTGAGGGAAGCGGAGGCCTTGAGGGAGGTGAGATGCAGAGACCAAGTCAGTCGAGAATCAAAGATAAGGCCAAGGAAAGGGGCTGACAGACTATATGACAGGGGAGTATCATATAGTGTAAGAGGAGGTTGAGGGATTGAATGACGGGTCGTAAAAGTTATAGCACAGGATTTCATGGGGGAGAATTTAAAGCCATGATTCGTGGCCCACCCCGCAGCGGCATCTATAGCTGATTGAAGTAGGGCCCGTAAGGCCAAGACATCTGCTCCAGCTGCATATATAGCAAAATCATCTACGTACAGTGAAGCACGAACACCATGTGGGAGAGATGAAAGGATATAATTTATAGCAAGGATAAAAAGAGTAGTGCTAAGCACACATCCCTGTGGGACACCTTCATGCTGTACATAAGACTGGGATAAGACATTTTGAAGGCGTACACTGAAGGTTCGGTCACAAAGAAAGTTCTGTAAAAAGACACCCATATTGCCATTAATTCCAGACTGTTGTAGGACACCGAGAATGTTATACCTCCAGACTGTATCATATGCCTTCTCAAGATCAAAAAACACTGCTATGACCACTTTTGAGTTAGCGAAGGCTTGTCGGATGAAGGTTGCTAGCCTCATCAGGGGATCTAGAGTACTCCGCCCCTTGCGGTAGCCATATTGCAAGGGCGAGATCGCACAACGTGACTCTAAATGCCACATTAGGCTTGAGTTAACCATCCTTTCTATCAGTTTGCATATACAACTAACTAGAGCAATGGGACGATAATCTCCAGGTGACGACCCAGGTTTGCCCGGTTTAATAAATGGTAGGAGGTAGGCCTGTTTCCATTCATTAGGGAAGCTCCCAGTGGACCATACGGTGTTATATATTCTTAACAGAAAGTGAAGGGTTGTCTGGGACAGATGTTTTATCATTTCACAGGTAAAGCCGCAAGCAGTCAGAGCTGTTTTGAGTTCCGAGCTGGAGAAGGGGGCATTGTATGCTGCAACTGACGACAGCGTGAACTGTAGGGGTGTCCGTTCCGAACGACTCGATTGTTAAAAATGTAGGGGAGAGATGGGACCCACTGCTGATCTAGCAAAAATGTTGGTCCTGAATATTGGCTTCTTGAAAAGCATCGCCTATGGGCCCATCATTGGTGGTGAAGACTGGAGTCGGGGTAGGCGACCGTTTACCGGCAATTTTTTTGATGCGGGACCACATCCTTGGAATGGGTGTGTCCGAGACAATAGTAGAGACGTAAGACACCCACCTATCTCTTTTTGATTGACGGATTGTCCGGCAAAGGAAAGCATTGGCTTGTTTAAAAAGTATAAAAGCTTGGACTCCAACGAAGCGCCATTTTTTCTGCGGAAGCTCTTCCACCTGGCCCTCTTGATCCGGAGAGCTGAAGTGGATTGGTCATTCCACCATGGCACACATTTCGATGACATGGGACGGGAGGCACGTGGAATAGAGGCACGGGCAGCCGTAAGGAGAAAAGCACGGAAACAGGAAAGCAAAGCAATGGGGTCATAGGAGAGTGGAAGAGGAGTGGGAGGAACAGCCTGGTAGGTAAAAGTCGCCCAATCGGCCCTATCGAAGCGCCATCGAGGAGGGCCAGGGACCGGATAGTACAACGTGGGGGTTAGGAGGATTGGGAAATGGTCCATGGCACAGTAATCATTCAGGACTGACCAAGTGAAGTCCAAGGAGATCGTTGGGGTGCAGACGGAAAGGTCAATGGCAGAGAAAGTTCGGGTACGGCTGTCAAAATGGGTTGGTGAACCAGAGTTAAAAATGTAAAAATCATGGACAAGGAGGAAATCCTCCAAGGAGCGCCCACGTGTGGTTAAAACAGAATCACCCCAGAGGAGGTTCCAACAGTTAAAATCACCTAAAAGCAGTATAGGAGGGGGTAGGTCAGTTAAAAGGCGATGGAGGTCATTAAAATTAATAGGCACTGAAGGGGAAAAATACAGTAAGATCACTGTAATCCACAGAGATAGAAACACCCTAGCGAAGGCACATTTGATAGTGGTCGTAACAGAAAGGTTTTGAAAAGGAACATCAACATGTATCAGGAGACAGGTATCGTACTGGGAATGGGGTTGACTCAGATATGAATAAGACAGAATGGGGGGAGGAGGGGTGGTGAGGCGAGTCTCCTGTAGGCAGAGAATCGATGGGCTATAGTGAGAAATTAAAAACCAGAGGTCTAGCCAGGGTGTGGTAAAACTACGAACATTCCACTGTATAATGGGAGCCATCGTGTAAAACAGAACCAATAAAAGGTTAAAAACTGACTAGAACGAGAATAGGTTGGAAGACTAAAAGAGAGGCGAAGGTAAAGGTCCAAAGTTATCGTTTGGTTACTCTCGTGGGGATATGGGATGTGGAGGGGGTAGGAGAAGGTACAGAAAGTGGAATAGAGGAAGTAGGCTGCTAGCCTGGAGGCATAGGGTAGGACAATAGGGAACGGGGAGGATGAAAGGATTCATGTACCTGTGAAGCAGATACGGAGGAAAGAAAGGGTTCGGAAGGGGGAGAAGAAGGGCTGGAGGAAGGGACCGAGAGGGAAGGAGCAGGGGAGGAAACAGAAGGATCGTGACTGAGGGCAGAAGAGGATGGGAGAGGGATGGGGGAGAGTGAAGGAAGGGGAGGGGTGGGGGCTGTGGAGGTAGCAGGAGGTTCAGGGCCAGGATCTAGGGATGATTCAACACGAGGGATGATGGGGTCTAGATTTGGGCTGGGCCCAGGAGGGACAGGGGTAGGTGGGAGAGAGGAAGGTACACAATGTATTTCTGCAGAGATTATGGTCGAGCAGGAGGCAGAAGATGCAGGAGGTGTGGGAAAAGTGGAGAGTAGGTACTGTTCAATCTTAGGTAGCGTTTCGGGTGAGGCAGTGAGGGAATCTGAAGCACTGGGCGGAGCCAGAGAGGGGATTGGTGAGGCAGAAGGAAGCTGGGCACAAGACCATTTAATGGAGGGGATCCGTTGGGAGGATGTTCCCCTGGAGGAACTGGCGTTGGAGGTGGTCCTAAGCCGTTTTTAACGGGATGAGGTGTGGTAAGGGTAGGAACAGGAGAGGGGCGGACAGAAGGCGAGGAAGTGGGAGTAAAAGGATTAAGACTGGAGAATGAATTATGCAAAGGGATAGGGTGAGAGGGGTGACTAGTGGTTGGAAGGGGAGAATGGGTAGGAAGATTACGAGGGGAATGAGCAGGAGTGGTAGAGGCTTTGGGCATCCGGAGGACATCTGCAAAAGACGGACCAGGGCTAAAGTCGAGTTCGCGGGCCCCGCGACGGGCTGCTTGTAGGGACAGGCCAGTTTGTTGGCGAATGGTGGTGACTTTACAGTTAAATCTGTAAACTTGACACCCTCGATACAGGGCACTGTGAGGGCCTGCACAGTTTGGGCAGCATCGAGTGGCAGTTTGACATTTACTTCTATCATGATCAAGAGAGGCACAGAGGGGGCAACAAGGGGAGGATCGACAGTGCTTGGCAGGGTGGTTAAAACGCCAACACAACCTGCATTGAGCTGGGGTTGGTGGAGACTTCCGTACTGGAAGTCGTTCACCTCCTGTGATCACATAATCTGGAGGAGTCAGGCAATCAAACACTATCCGAGCAATCCGAGCAGGTCGTGTGCGGTCGCCAACTGGGGGACGTTCGAAGCATGAAACTGAGGTAACAGGAACATGCTGAAGCTCTAGGATGTCACGGATGAGCGACGAACAGTCCTGAAAGAAATCGTCACCCAGTTGAATCGAGTGAGGAACTAAAATTGTGCCTTGGCTAGAGTTCATGTGTGCATCCTTATGTGCATCCAGAGGCACACCATTATCAGTTGTAAGAGCGAGCAGGGCACGGTCTTGGGTGTCAGAATGAACCATTACGAGGCATGATTTGTCCAAGCGTGAATGGAAAGTTACTTCCTCACCCACAGACCTAAGCAGCAGTTTCTGAAATTCCAAGTCATTCGGAACCAAGTGGGAGGGCACAGTATAAAATCTAGCTAGGGGGCAGGATACTGGCAGCCCCATGTCTGGAATGAGGAGAACAGCATCACAGATGGACGTGGCCGGGAAGTGTGAGTGGTGGTGAACATTGCAGGGGCTGAGAGGGTTGAGTTTGGAACCAAGGAGGTATAAGGTTCCCATGTGACGACCATAGAAGCAGTGTCTGCGGAAACGGACACCGCAGACGAGGTGAGTGAGGTTGTCAGAGGTGATGGGTCAGGATGAAGATACTTGTTGGGAGCCAGGAGCTCTGATATGCCATTCGAGGATGGTAGTGTTGAGGTAGGGATATCTAGAGGGATGTCTCCCTCGGGGGAGGGGGCAGAAGAAGAAACGGAAGGACAGGAAGAGGAGGAAGGGGGCGGAAAAGTAGGGAAGGGGGGATCCGCCTGAGTGAGAGAAGGTTTGGGAGAAGCATCTCCCGTTGCTCCTAAATTTAGGTCAAGGATTTCATTGTTGGCCATGGTGAGCCGAATTGTACAATCGGGAAATAAACTAGTCCTCTCCTGAGAGCCCGAATCAGAAGCAATGGCAAAAGATACAAAGGGCTACGATACCTGTGGTTCCCCAAAGCCGTTCACGACTGACATAAAAGGGACAGCCTTGTATCCCATCAGCGTGGCTCTCACACCTTAGGAAGATGAGAAGAATGAAGATAGAAGAAAGAGAAGAAAAAGAAAAAGGACCAAGCAAAATTTGTAGGGTCAAGGGTCGGGACCCAAGGGCAGGGGGAGCGGCACAGTGACACCACCCACATCTTCAGGCCCCAGCCCCAGACCCCAGAACACCCCCCCATGACAACAATGGGCTTGGTATTGGGGGGTCAATACCATGATATGATACTCCAGCCATCTGAGTTCTAACTGCATTGAGTTAACAGTCTTTTCTGACTGAAAACATCAACATCTTTCTACATAAAATCTTTTATATATGAAAATGGTAACAGACTAGTCGGTCTCTTGTAAGCTGAATATAATAATAAGACTTAGCTGCAGAGAGAGAGAGAGAGAGAGAGAGAGAGAGAGAGAGAGAATGATGTAGTTAACCTCTCACATCTGATAGCACATAGTACTTTTATATTCTATTCTTGTTATCTTCATTCTAAAATATTCAGCTCAGGGCAGACTTTTTGAACCCTTTACTACAGAACTGGGGGTACACACTTAGCTGTCTGGTTGCAATATAAATAAAAAATAAATTACATCCACAGGCTGAAGAGGTTAATGGTAACTAATTTATATGATGGGTAATAAGACTACTAGCATATGTAAACAATCTTTATCACCAAGTGGCCAGACAACTCACAAACCTTATAGACATAAGTGACAACTGTGGTGGTAATCATTCACAACAAAAAAGTCTTACGTGAAACCTGCAAACACAAAAAATTAAAATAAATAATGCATAAATTTGTCCACACATTCCCTTCAGTTAAAGTCTCCCTTTCTTGAGTATAAATATGTATTTTCAAACTGTACGTATATAAAGGCTCCAATAAGCTTGCATGTGTTGGCCTTGGTCACCACATGCACTCTGAGGATAAATTAGGCTTTCCAGAAAAATACTATAACATATTTATAATATTTCATGCCTATGGTAACCATTGACTAATCCAAACATAACACAATATGATTAATGAATGAACCCTCTTACTTCCAACTTAATGTATATACCTCTATTTGAAATTACATTTTGTCATTAAAATAGCACAATATACTCATACCTCCATCTGAAATTACATTTGGTCATTAAATAGCACAATATACTCAAGGTCATAATATGTTCACTGGGCAAACTGTTAATACAGAATACAGAGATCTCAATGAGATTTACAAATGCTTGTTTTGAACATCCAGTAAACTTAAATTTTGGAAGCCCTCAAATACCTGAAAAGCAAAAACCATTAGATCATGACCATATGATGCACCATACGTGTAATGTAAATTAGCAGTACTGTATAGTGCCATATACACTTACATAATTTGGATGATGTTATCCTGTAAGACAGTGCAGAACAGGATGTACTTTATTCCATTCTTAATTACAATATTCTTCATTCAGACAGGTAATTAAATATTATATCTGTACAAATCTATAAACTATAAATAAATGTACAGCACTTTCATATTTTTACATCTTGAAACATCTGGAAAATAGTCACACATACACAAGAGAAAACAAGACTAAATTTAATATTCATATGGAGCATCAATCAAAACTAAAGTTTGCAATATCATATATTGTACAGGTTAAGGGCCTGGATTCAGGAACCTCTTGTAACTCAAGATTTCTTTTTGCATAATGAACTAGAGATGTGAAAAAATTAATCATTTGCTTGTCTTTGTCCTTCCTGTGAAACAAAACAGAATGAATTTTTTTTCTCTTAACTAAGATTTTACGAGAAAAAAAAGTCATGAAAAGATTCTGCATTCCTCTTGTTCTTCCTGTAAAAACAAATGATGTTAACGGAGTGAAATAATCCTCAGTTTGTTTCTGAAACTGGACCAAAGTGTTTTCAATCAATAAATTATGCTATAAAATGTCTTGGACACAGTAAAACATATGTATCAGGTATTTCAATACAATCATCCTCTAACCATACTTTCAGTACAAGCAATATCACTGCATTTTGTGCTCTACATTAATTAAGTAGGGTGCCTGAAAACTTTTAAAGGCTATACTGAAAACTAAACATATGGACATAATATAGCATTCATGGACTTGGGAACTGATCTAATGAAAGGAAATGAGGCCAGGAAGGGAATTAGAGTTGTATCCTTAATACAGAGAATGCAACAGTAAAAGTAAGCCACATATATTTGAAATGTTCATGCAAAATGCAGTAGGCGAGTGTTCTCTCACACAGCATGCATGTGTGTGTTCCTTGATCCCTTCACTATGATATCTTTTTATATTAATATTACTAATGCCAGGCTATTTTATTCATATGATATGATGTTCTGAAACTGACGGCTTTGAAACAATCCCTTATGATCTCTTATGTACGGTGACCTCTTATTTTTTTTTTTTTTTTTACACATTCTTGCTAATCCCAGACAATTGTTTCAGTGCAGAACTGGACTGAAAAAAGTAAATGCCCATAAAGAAAAGAGACCTTCAGTACACCTTTGGTTTTACTAAGTGTTGCCCTTGCTGGTTACGAAGCTTTCCAACACACCTTCTTTATTTATCCATTTTGCATGTTACAGCTTAACATACTCATCTATAAATATTTGTCTGAATACTAATATCAACACAAAAATACATTACACTTCTGACTTTTCAGTTTTTATATTACTGTACTGTCTCTTCACTGTGGTGGTATCTTTTTAATTTTAATTTTGCTACTGCCAGATGAGTTTATACAACTTAGAACAAGCATCTCATGGTGATGGGGTTAAGGATATGAGGGAGAAGAGAAGGAATCCACTGAGGTAACTGGATGCTGGAAATGAATGGAATCTCATCCAATGTTCTACCAAGGGCCATATTCATGTCAGCTCACAGGGCTGTCTAGATCCTTTTTTGTACAAGCTAATTTCTGCATAAGCCACCTCACTGAACTCTTAGATGGGAAAAATTGTCAATATGATGATGGATCACTTGTATCCATAGTAAAGGTCTTTTGGCGGGACATGAAGCCCTTTGTGACTGGATGGTCCTTCTGAGGTCAACCAATGGTCTCTTGTATAGGGGCTTTACCCACTTCACTATGAATACTGTACTAGATATTAAATTATGAAAACTAAACCAAAGAAGAGGCACTTGAGATCCTCCTTATCTCACAAAATTATTACTCCAACTGCCGTAATCTAGTGAATCGTTTCGTTTCGTTTTTGAAGGCTGCAACATGCTTGCATGCGTCGGCCTTTTTGGATTGGAGCGTGTAGCATGTCAAAGGGTTTTTTTTAGTGTTGCTTCCTACATAAGTAATTCTGCATTACAATCTTGGCTACACCTTAATGCAGTAATCCCTCAATTATCCGACATAATAGACCCATTGGTGTATCCGGAAAGGGTCAAAATCCAGATATGGAGCAATATCCTACCTACCAATACCTCACCCATACTCAACCTATATGTACAGTACCCCACCTAACTGTGACAGTATTTTTAGGTCTTTCAGTATTTAGACTTCAAAACACACATGGGAATATCCATCCATCCATCCAATAGCCAATCCTACGTTGCCCCATGAGGAGCATAGAAGCCCTGGGCTAGGCAAGTTGGTCCTGTCATTTAAGATGAGAGTGACCAACCTCACTCATCCCTGAGTGGCATAATGTGGGCAATAAACCCCAACCACCCCTTGGATATAAACCTTCACCGCTTCAATCCGACTGGGACGCCATAATTACTCACTAAACCACCAGGCGCCATAATTTGGTTATATGGTTACCACGCAGCGTACTAAATGGTTTCCTGGTGTACAGGAAACCATTTGGCTTGCCACTCAGTGCAGAGTCACCCACAGGCAGAAGGAAGAGGAAAGAATGAAGGAAAGAAAGACGGAAGAGGGAGTGTAAAGTCACCGGTAGGCAGAAGGACGAGGAAAGAATGAAGAATAACACAGATGAGGAAGGAAGGAAAGAAGGAAGGAGGAGAGGAAAGGGAAGACACCCGAGAGCAGCACTACATCGAGTGAGTGGATGGTGAGTGCCCCCACCTACTGTACAATGCTAGACACTAAGAAAACAATGCATACAAACAAAAAGACACAAATACCCTATCTATATGAACAGTACCCCTCCAAACTGTGGCAGTGTTCTTCAGTCTTTCAGTTATTTAGACGTCAAACAACACATGGGAGTATTCGATACAATGCTAGACACTAAGAAAACAAGGCATAAACAAAAAAAAAATCCACAAATAAATAAATGAAGAAGATGAAGGTTGCCAAAAGAATTTTATTATAGTACAGTACAGTTCTTACCACCCAGTGAATGGTGGACAGGTGTCAAAACCCGCTAGCCTCTAGTTGGTGTACTGTACAGTAATCCCGTGTGGTCTAGTGGCCAATGTAATCACTAGTGGTGGCTGTATCGATACTAAAATACAGTATTGACACTTCCGATACTAACTGTTTATCTGCAAGTATCAATACTGATGGCTAGGTATTGATTAGTATAAGTACTACAAGAGACTTTCCAATTAACTGAAAATGTATTTTCAAAAATACTATTTCATTGGGAAGTGATGATATTAATTTATCAGTGCACTGAATGGTGGTTTTGCTGCTCATGTTCCCCTAAAATTGTGGCCATATAACTATTTTAACACGAAGTGAGCCTGTTGAGTAATTTTGTTAAATTTTTAGGTAGTTCATCGGACTGAAAAGTTATTAATCATGAAAGTATGTAGCTATTGGTCTTGGTAATCGATACCACCGATGCTGGCCAACAAAGTAATCGGTATTGTATCTAAATTTAACAAATCGGTATAGAATCTAATTTAATCAGTAGTATCACTCATCACTAGTAATCACTTAACAAATGTCGGAAAACTCCTCTTTCTCCACCTGTTGGAACTGGACAGAGTGGGGACATGTGGTAACTGCCACTGAACACAGTGATGCTATGTCTCTACTGGCCGGCCAGGCGACTTTGACCATTCGGTAGGAAGGCAGACAGCCATTTCTGCTCAGCTGGTGGGTTACGTTCTTTTACCAGCATGTGGTTTGGCTCGAGAGGGGGGCCAGGTGATTCTGACCGTTCTGTATGGAGGCAGAGAGCCATTTCCGCTCAGCTGGTGGGTTACGTTCTTTTACCAGTGTGCAGCTCGGCTTGGGAGGGGGGCCAGGCGATTTAGACCATTCGGTAGTGAGGCGGACAGTCATTACTGCTTAGCTTTTGAGTTAGGGACTGTATTACTTGTGCATGGCTGTTAGCTTCGAGTGATCCAGGAGGCCAGGGGACTTTCGCCACACAGTGAGGAGGCAGACAGCCATATTTGCTCAACTCATGGGTTAGGGTCTGTATTACTCATACGTGGCCAGTAGCATACAAGCGATCTGGGCGGCTGGGGGGCTTTCACCATTCGGTGAGGAGCCGGATGGTCATATTTGCTCAGCTTGTTGGTTAGGGTCTATTACTCGTGCTTGGCCAGAAAGGCCAGCTGGCCATCAAACTGATTTTTTGAATTTGTGGACCACCCAACCAGCGGTCGGAAATTTTATGTTTGGATACGGACAAATAACTCCAGATATGGATATACAACAATAGAGCCAAAGCCTAATGTTCGGATACGGAGCATGTCGGATACAAAGCGTCTAGATTATCAAGTGATTACTGTATTCTCTGGTCATCATCATTTAATTCCAGTGCATCCTATACAAACAGAAGCAACGGGGGTCTGGGGCTAGGCTAGGCAGTCCTAACATTTAAGGCAATGGTGGCCAGCATCACTTGCCCCTAAGTTATGTCTTTTCAATATCAATGTACAGAAATTTCCATGAGTAACACACAACGGGCTTAAAAAAAAAAGTGGAAGGATTTGAAATGTCCATTGTTTCTTTGTTTTGTAACCTACACCCTTTTCCTTTTCAGGTTTGCCGATGGGATTATGCTATTCATCATCAGTGATGTAGAATTTTCCAGTAAAAATAGTTTTCACAACAAAGCAGGAAGTCAAAATCTTCTGATTCTGGTATGAGACCAAATCATACATCATAGCCTGACATCGGTTTTGCCTCAAGTTCAAGGTCCATAAACGAGATGCACCTAAGGACCATAGTATAACCACTCTTGGAGCAAGGGTACTGTCCACTGCACATACAAAGGCAGCAGTGGATGTCAAGTGTTAGTCACAATGACTCCAGCCAACACTGATGCCACCGTGCACGACTCAGCCACCGGAAGCCCAAAGAAGTCCAACCACCACTGTTCCCAAGAATTTAGTGATTCTGACTTTCTGCTCTGTTGTGAAAACTACTTTTGCTAGAAACTTCTGCTTCACTTATGGTGAATAATACAATCCCATCATCAAAGTCTGAGAAGGAAAAAGGTGTGGGTTAGATATATAAATAAATGAATAAAAGATGTTTCAAAATCTTCCACTTAAAAAAAAAAACCTGTGTAAGTGAATAGTGTATTAAGATGCCATATGAAGTAACATAACAGTAATGAAGAGGTGCTTAAGAAGCTCCTAAACTGATGAGACTGTGGTCCATGTTTCGTATTCCTGTGCAGCTAGGAGGCTTTCCTGTACCTTTTCCTTAGTGATTTGTTTTGCAAATTATACATTACTATTCTTATGTTATTTATACCTTTCTGATACAGGCATTGAGTGCTAACAGCAACTGGCATACAGACGAATAATAACATGCCATATGAAGAAACAATAGCGCTTTTACCTTAGCTTGGTCCCAGTTTTTGTCCTGCTGCAGCTAATTTCATCCTCAGTGGCAGAGAAAGACAATAATATGACTTTACATAATTTTCACAGTACTCTTTCAAGTCGAGCACCATATTCCATTGTTAACCTCCAGTTGCAAGTCAGTACCCAAGATGGAGAAAAATTTTAGGCCAAATTAGAGTAAAAAGGGTTTAGTATGGAAGAAGTGCCAGAGAGCTTCTTCAGCTAGTAAGAATACATGCCCAAGAATCTGAACAATGAAGGATGTCAGGCTGTACTGCCACCGGCCAGACAGATCTGGCCCCAAATTCTTATCAACCTGGAAGCCTTTCAAACATCTTAACGTCTTGTTTTTCAACTCACTATTTTCTTGTATGATACAATATGTAAATATTACTTATACTGACATGGACTGCAAATTGCTTATACTAACACTGACATAGACTGCAAATACTGCTTTTGATGACAGACTGCATATTAAAAAAAAAAAAATAAAAAAAAAAGGATACGAACATATCAGATGTAAAAATAAATTGTTAGGGAATAGGTACTAAGGAGCTTCCTTAACCCTTTCAGCTCAAAAGATGTATTTTCAATTTCATTTGTGCTATTTTCAGATGATGATACTCAAGTTAGTTAAGGAAAGAAATTGGCCATGTGGTAGGGATGGAGAATGAGACTGTGTATGTGAAAGAGGTGGATGGGGTGAGGAACAGGGTGAGACCAAGGATGAGAAGGAGGGATGGAGTAGAGAGACATATGACAGGGGTTTGTGTGAACTGGGGGGAGGGCAGCCAAATGATCAGGTGATGTAGGAGCAATTTATCTGTAGTCATCCCTTATGGGATTAAGGCATCTATTAATAGACAGGTAGGGAAGGCCATTTATACTGAAGGGATTTAATAAGGCAGTATATAACTCCCACCATTCAAAGGATCTATCCTAGGTTGATCAAAATCATCAGACGGCAAAATAAAATAAAAGACATTGCCAGGCTTGAGGGGTTAACGAACAAGAATACAAGCTGGGGTGCGTATGGACAAAATATTGTAAAACCATCCAGTGAGTGTGAATAACAATACAAAACATCACAGGTACTTATCACCATTCAGAGGTAAAATAAGCACCACTTACTAATGTATTACTATCCAATCACAGGCTAAGCAAACTTCAACTTTTTTTTTTTTTCCAACTCTGGGCATAGGCTTCATAGCCTGCTATCAAGGCCCAGCAGCCCTCCTATATACCATACAACTCTACATGTCACCACTTCAGCGCTAAAACTCACCATCCATATTGAATACAGGCTAGGGCTGTCTCATACAGGACTGGTGTATTGGTATTAGCGGGGGTAATTTTACGACATGTCAGCGAGTCTTCTTGTAGATCAGTAAAGTTTAATTTAACGAAATTCAAATCCTCAAACTGTTCCCTGCCCCAGCGAGGATTTGAACCTGGGTCCATTAGGACTGAAAGCCAACTCTCTACCGATCGAGCATTTCACAAAATTTGGGTTGTAAGAGCCGATAAATTTTCCTCTTATTCAAGACTTATTTCAAGTAGCACTATTACTGAATAATAATAATACTGTAATAATACAGTAATCAACAAACTGGGAAGGGTTTGAAGTGCTTGTTTACAACTGGGAATGAAAAAAAATAATAATAAGCACATTATTAACACTTAGGCATTTCATTGCCTGGGTGGGACATATGTCACTTCTGAATGGTGAATAAATAGTACATCATACACATTTGTGCCCCCCATGGTTGCATCTTAATAAATATAGTATATATAAAAGTGTCTGTGATATTAATCCTACTTAACCCCCTGAATCCATATGGCATTCTTTTTCTTTTTTTGATTATTCTTGCTTCTACCAGATAATTTTACTGAACTTAAAAAAGCCTCCTGTACTTGAGGGGTTTGAAACACCCTAAGCTGAATAAAATCATCTGGGTGTAGCAAGAAAAAATTAAAAAGACATTCCTGGCCCCAGGGGATTAATAAAACAATAAAAAATATAAACCATCTGTATGCAAAACAGCCCACTGATAAACTACAGGTACAGCTCATGAACTCCCAGGGCTGTATGCATAAATTTTCTTAAGCCTAAACCACTGAGTATAAAAAACTATTTATATATACTCTTCTTTTATCAAAACTTATACACTGAAAAACTCTTCACAGTCAAACTGGAGTGAATAATATCCAGACAACTGCAATAAAACAAGTAATGGTAATATTAACTTTTAAGACATGGTTATTGAGATGACTGGTTAAGACCCTTTATGAATACAGCCTCAGTAAATCTATTCTTGACAGCAAAACTTTCCTATCCAAAGTCATGGCAGAGGAACAAAAATAAATACATAAACAAATAAATAAATAAACAAAAAAAATTAAAAAATTAATAAAATGGAATAACAGTCAATCTCATATTACAACCTTCAAGGCATACAGTCCTGAGGCTAGGTTACCACAGGCCCATACATTTAATAGTAGAAGAACATTATGGTTCCCTTTATGGCATTGTATTAATAAAAAACCTCTAGTCACCTCTTGCAAATAAAACTTAGGCAAGGTTTCTCACTGGAGACCAGTGTCACCTCTTGCAAATAAAACCTTGGTAAGGTTGTCACTCTCACTGGGGACTAGTAGGGATGTTCTAACCAGTAAACTATTAAGTGCCTATCAAAATAAAGAATCCACCTGAATTTCAAAATGGTTCATTCCTAGACTCTCCCTAATTTTATCTATCACTCAATCCTTAATTGTCCCAATGGGTGTGTTTGGGCCTGGGAAAATGCCGTTCAGTCCAGAAATTTATGACTCATTGTCGCTAACTCCTTGGGTTTAAACTTACGTCCAACTGTTGAAACCTGTAACTTAGTAGATGACCAGGCATCTTCCTTACACACTACAGCTGGTTATCAACCTGTGCTGGCTGCAGTTATTTCAAATATACAGTTTACCTATAATTATTGTCACAGCCAAGACAACTTGTGCTTGATATTTAATTCCTTCAATTCTAAGACATACTTTTTATCTGATTCTTGCTACCTTGAGACAATTATGTTTTAATTTAAAAAGAGACCTCTTCCTGAATAAGAAATGGTATAACATACTGCTCCAGTTCAGAAAGTCTCTCTTAAACAGAATACTGTGTACCACCAACAGATAGCACAAGCAAGCAACACATAAAGAAAATCTTCAATACAGTACAATATATGATGCCTTGTAAATACATATATACATCATCTAATCCTGTGTTGCCCCATGAGAAGCGTGGGAGCCCAGGGCTAGGTAAGTTGGTCCTGACATTTAAGATGAGAGTGACCTGCCTCACTTATCCCTGAGTGACATTATATGAGTAATAAACCCCAACCACCCTACACAGGCTCAATCCTGCTGCAGTGCCTTAATTACCCATTAAATCACCAGTCGCCATAGTTTGGTTACATGGTTACGACCCAGCATAGTAAATGGTTTCCTGATGTACAAGACATCATTTGGCTTGTCACTCATTGGAAAGTCACCCGTAGACAGAGGGAAGGGGAAAGAATGAAGGAAAAACATGAGGAAAGAAGGAAGAAAGAGAGGAGGGGGCAGTCACCTGAGAGCAGCACTACATCATGAGAGGATGATGAGTGACCCCACCTACCACTAGTGCATTTATTTATTCACTTATTTTTTGCTTGTAAGTGGACATAAAGCACTGAGAAATTGCCTACTGAAGTTCCATTGCTACCTATTTGGCTGATTTGATGATTTCTCCTAGGTTACTGTAATAGCGGTATGAAAAGACTACATAATACTGGAACACATTGCCAACGTATAACAAAGATTTAAATCTATCTATCTATAGCCCGACACCCTACTTTCGCAATGGGTGGCCGCAGACAAAATACCTCCAGGTCACTTTGTCATCCACCACTTGACTGTCCTCCCCCCAACTCACTCCCCCCTCCCTCATATGCCTCTCAACTCCATCCCTCCACACCATCCTCGGTCTCCCCCCTCTCTTTCCCTCCTTCCACTTCACCTACATACACCCTCTTAGTCAGTCTTTCATTCTCCATTCTCTCCACATGTCCAAACCACCTCAGTGTATTTCTCCTAATTTTCTAAATCACATCCACATCTACCGTACAACATTCTTTCATTTCTTCATTCATCAACCTGTCCCTCCACGTTACTCCACCTGCTCCTCTCAGGTAACTCATATCCAGTGCTCTCGCTCTTGACTTGTTCCCCTCTAGCAAGGTCCATGCCTTGCTTCCATACGTCAGGGTAGGCAAAACAATACTATCATGCAATGACTTCATAACTTCCATACTCACCTCCCTACTTCTCATCACCACTTTCCGTGAACCAACAACCTTCCTTCCTTCCTGTACCCTTTCAAGCACTTCATCCCCCAAACTTCCATTCTTACTCATCACACTACTCAAGTGCTGTACTTGAATGCACTCACATTCTCCATATCCTCACCAACCAACCTCACTGTGCTTTCTGTGACTTCATTCCTCTCAAACACCATAACTTTACGCCTGTTTACATTAACTTTCAGATTCCTCTTCTTACACACTGTCCCAGATTCATTCACCAAACTTGCAACTCCCATTCATCTTCACTCAACAATACCGTATCATCAGCAAACAGCAACACCGGAATCTTCCACACCTCACCCTTATTCATTAGAGCCACCCCCACATCCACTGCTCTATCTTGCATCTCCTTTACAGTCCCATCCATGAATATATTAAACAGCCACTGAGACATCACACATCCCTGTTTCAGTTCCATATTTAGATCAAAGAACTCACTCACCTCACCATCCACTCACACTGAAACCCTAGCTCCCTTGTACATACTCTTCACAGCACTCAACAATTTCCCATCCACTCCATATATTCTTAATACCTTCCACATACCTTGCCTATCTACTCTGTCATATGCTTTCTCCAAGTCCATGAAGGCAGCATACACCTTCTTTCCCTTCTCTAGATACTTCTGCACTAAACATCTCAGAACAAATATCTGATCTACACACCCTTTTCTTATCCTAAATCCCCCTTGTTCTTCTCCAACTAGCTCCTCTGTAATATGCCTAACCCTACCAATGAGTATTCTGCCATATATTTTTCCAATCACACTAAGAAGGCAAATACACCTATGAATTTAAATGTACTGTACATAAAAAAAAAAGCATCACACTGAAAAGACGCAACTCTTGACCCAAAGAATGTATGGTTTACTTTAATCCTGCTGCTGCCTGGTAACTCTATACAATTTTGGAGACATTTTTGAACAGATGCAGTTAGATTCAACCTCCACTAATTCTTCCACAACCAGGGCACTTTCCTAAGCTCAATAAAATCATGTCAGCAGCAAGAGCACATCCACTCACTCGATGTAGTGCTGTTCTCGTGTGTCTGCCCTTTCCTCTCCTCCATCCTGCTTTCCTTCAATCCTCATCTGTCTTTCTTTCCTTCATTCTTTCCTTGTCCTTCTGCCTACAGGTGACTTTACACTCCCTCTTCTGTCTTTCTTTCCTTCATTCTTTCCTCGTCCTTCTGCCAGTGGGTGACTCTACACTGAGTGACAAGCCAAATGGTTTCCTGTACACCAGGAAACCATTTACTATGCTGGGTGGTAACCATTTAACCAAACTGTGGCGCCTAGTGGTTTAGTGGGTAATTACGGCGCTCCAATCGAATTGAGCCGGTGAAGGTTTATATCCAAGGGATGGTTGGGGTTTTTTGCTCACGTAATGCCACTCGGGGATGAGTGAGGCTGGTCACTCTCATCTTAAATGTCAGGACCAACTTGCCTAGCCCTGGGTTCCTATGCTCCTCTGTGGGGCGACACAGGATTGGATGATGATGATGATGATGATGATGAGCAAGAACAAAATAATAATGAATGTACTGTGATTGAAGGTGTTAATGATTTACAAAGCACTATATCTATGTCTGTAGGTAATAGTTATGACTAACTCAAATCTTGTCTGATACAAGTTGCTTTACATTTCATATACAGTACAGTACAGTATAGGTAAATACAGTGGCGCATATGATGCATACAAATCTATAGCATTCAATGTCTTAAATTACAAGAGATTTAAATAAGCATCCTTCAGGTTATGCAGCTACATTTTATAACTTGGAATTGTTAAAAGACATGATGTAATTCCTTAGCCCCTGGACACGGGGCGAATTATACTGCCGCCAGCCTCTCTGTATGGGCATTTTCCCCAAAATTGCTTAAAACTCAGAAAGTATAGCAGTTAGGGAAACAAATTAAAAACCATCTTATTCACCAACTCTTCTTGCAAATAAAAGCATCCCCAGGTCTGTAGGTGGTTGTGCTGATAAGTACGACGTGAAGAATATACATAATTATTGGCTGCGAGACAGGCTGTATTCGTGAGTGTGCTTGCAGCCCCGCCTTTGGCTTTGCTCTCAATGTTATAACTTCTCCATTACTAGATAAACTAGACACAGTTGCATCCAAGACACGCCCTATAACACTATCACTTAACCCTTTCCTAGTATCCTTGGAAAGAGGCTTGGCAGGGATGGATGAGGCAAGGGGTCCACGTGAGGCAGGGATTAAATTGGACGAGAGGCTTAAGAAAACATTGTCCTACACCTGGCAAACTCAGAGTCAACTGAGGTGTGCTTGCCGGGAGGTTCTCTCCACCCTTTGGTGATAATATCAAGTGGAGGCCACTTCAAACTGTGATGCAAAAACACTTGCAGTTAAAGCTGTCTCCTGGAATCCCCGGCCCACAAATTTCGCATAGATATAACCATCCCCTGGCGCCTAGAGGTTAAGTATAACAACATTGTTATTTTGTTCTTGCTAAAGCCATAGTAAAACCTCAATATAATGGACTTCAATATACCGGAATTCGCTTTTATCAGAAGCGAGGAGCTACCGGACTAAATTCCCATATATTGGAAAAAGTCCGATAAAGCCAGAAGCAGTCCGGACTGCCTGACCACTTAAGCTATGTTCACCACAATAAGGTAAATACAAGACATGTCTATCAGTGTACAGTGCAGTATTATTATATAAATTATACCATTTGATTATTGTAGTGAAGGTACAATACAGTACAGTACTGTAATGGTAGTGAAAACAGTTTAAAAGCCATTGATGCGATCCAGACTAATGTCTGATATTTTGGAAAAAGTACGGGTTACAGGGGGAAGTCTGGATGATGTTTTTACTGAAATTTCGCTTTTTTCGGAATGGCTCGGGCCCCAATTAGTTCGTTACAGTGAGGTCTTACTATAATTCATTCACCTTCCGAGACCCTCATAAAAAAGTTAATGAAGAATATTTCTCAATATTCCACTATGAAGGATCTCTCGTTAGTAAGATAAATTATCTCGTGGAAGCAAGAATAAAATACAAATGATGTACTGTAGTCATACTGAAAGAGTTTAAGGACAAGTTACAAACATACTGTCTGATGTCAAAGTACAATCAGTGCTAAACTTCTCCCTGATGTGTACACAACTTGAAATGAGTCACATATCAGGCAGAAGTGTCAGAGCATGGCAATACTGTATTATGCTCATTTTCCTAGTCTGTCACAACCTCAAATCTGTCAGAACACTGAGGAAGGGGCATGGAGGAACATGGAAACCTGGGGCCATATTTACAAACACTACCAAGCTTAAATTGTATACCACAGACTGCTTGTATAAATGTCTGCCTTCACTCACTCATCTACTAAATACAGTACTTCACAAACAAGGTGAAAAAACATACATTAAAAAAAAAATGTGATAATGGCTAACCATTATGGAAACCTGCTTATCCTGTAAACTTGATATTCTTTTTAAATACTTTCCCAGAGGGTGGTGTTTGGTAATGCTGAAGAATAGAGCAAAAATTTTGGCTAAAGCACATCGGGACATGGCTTAGGAAAAGGGAAGGTGGCTAGAACAGTAATCTGATGTCTGGAAAGATGTGAGCTCAATCATACTGGAATGGGGAAGGGAAAAGTCTGATTATTTGAATTTTGTTAAAACACTTTATCTTCCACAAGATCAGCAATCATTAAAACACCCCTGATAAAGCCATTACACCAGTTTTTAATGGGATGACGGATATCATTGCCAACGTGTAGACATGACGAGGAACACTGGCGCAGAGAAAGACTCTGGACTATTAAGTCTACAACCGGAGCCAGGGGGTGGGATTTTTGGCCATTTTCACAGTCGTTCCTAAACTATAGGACCCAAACCAAAGGCACCTTTGGATATCACATTTGCTCTGAATGGCTTTTGGGAGCTTACTAACATGAGGACGTCTCATGTCTGTCTGTGTTGATGTGATAGGGTTGGTAGTTCTAAGCAGTCAAAACAGGGATGCAGTAAGCTGTTGGAAGGAAAAGACACCTCACCCAGCACCTTTCACATGTTGAAAATATTTAGAAATTAAAATAATATGAATGTGGTGAATGGTTTTGCTGGAAAGTGCATCTCACACAACTTTTACTAATACCCTACATTCAGTGGTGGAGAAATTCATCTGAATGCAGAAAAAATCATAAACATCATTGGAATGAAGAGGTTAACTAACAGCAACCTCAGCATGCACCTACTTGAAAATCGAAAGTAGCTGAAACATCAAGAATACTAAGTGTCGTAAGAAAGGCATAAGTAAAAATAACTATGGAGAAGTAAAAAAATATATAAAGTCTAATGAGTGGTGGCTTGGTATATTAACGAGTATATTATTAGTACATGAACATTACGTAGTTTCCAAGTGAATTGTGTTAGTTATTTCAGCGATGTTACGTCAGGCATCTGATATTACAATTCTGATGAAAATAAGCATAAGAAAATGACTCTTTTATATTTGGGAGGTCTGTTGTGGAGCCTCCAACAGGCTGCAAAATAATGTGCGATAAGGAGCCTTGTACTAAGGTGGATTACAATTTCTTAACATGCAAGTACAAGGCATTTTTCTTTATGGAGCGTATAATTATCTCAGCAATATTACACTGGGTAACTTATTTCAAATCATTGATAAAAATATGCATTAGACAACGGTTCTTTTATGTTTGTTGATTCAGGTCCATCTGCTGGGGAGCCCAACCCTCACCCAACAACAGGGACAGCCCTAATGCAGCCTCCGAATGAAGGCCTCAGGAGGATGGTTGAGAACAACCAAAAAGTGTTTGGAACTGTGTAGGCAGTTGGGGATGGCAAGGGGGACCAACAGCTGCTTGAACTGCTAAGTTAAGTTACACATCCTCTGGCTATACAATGTACAATTCATCAACACAGAAAGGCAGTTCAATTCTTTCATCAGTTACACATTCTATGACTACACAGCCTACTAATCATCATATCATAAGATGGTTCAATTCTCTCATCTCATACAAGGTGCATCAACTAGCCCAACTACCATCCAACAGTAGGGAACAAGCTGCATCATGGTGATAAAATATTTTGGTTCTGAGGCAGTAATTTACATTCTCCACAGTCATACCACTTATACAGAAAGTCATCATTACATACCAGGGATGTGTTCCACAAAATCACAACGTTTCCCTTACATCTGGTGTTGTAGCATGGGGAACTAGCAAAATAAGTTTACATGAAGAAATAATATTTAAGTGAGAATTTTTCTTTAAATTACCGATAAATTAACAGTATAAAAGAATATCAAGAGGACTAGCTGAACTGGTAAAAAAATAAGTCACTACCATCATCACCATCCCAACTTTAACCCTTTCTATCAGAAGGCATACTTTTCCACTTTATATGGACTATAAACAAATAATTTTCAGTCAACTCGAGAGACTTTCTGAAATGGAAGTGTTTGGTATAGTCTCCATTACCTCTCTCAATACAGGGGTGCATTTTCCTAAGATGAACACAATTGTCTAGAGGTGACAAAAACAAACAATAAAGCATACCACTGGACTGATGAGGTTAATTTCCACCTAAATGGGGTGATGCAGAATGCAGACACAACCAGAGCGCAAATAAGTATTCCTGTTAAACAGATGCTAACTGCAGTAAATGGACCACACAATCATTTAAAGCCTTTAAAATCCTGGCTCCACCTTACAAGAAATAAAACTGTCTCACAATGAACAAATCAACACCATTCGTCATCCTGACTTTTTTTCCCCACAAAAGGATGAGGAGATGTACTAATGTCACATTTTGTATTGTTTTTGAAGGCTTCAACATGCTTGCATGTGTCGGCCTTGGTCACCTAATGGTGGTTCTCTATGCTGCTCAATCTCTGGCAGCTTCTCTATTTACATTTCTTACCCCTGAGGTCACACTCAGTGACCTCTTTCCAGGTCTTTTTCGGTTTACCTCTCGCCACCCTACCCCTAACATTAACACTTCTCACTTTCTGCACCCAATTATCATCCCCTATCCTCTCCACATGCCCAAACCATCTCGATCTACTTTACTCATTACAGGACCAATACACTCCAGTTCCATCCTACCTATTAACTCTTCCATTGTAAACCTGGCCCCCCCAGGCCTTGCACTCAGGGATGCACTGCACATCCACCACATCGTTGTCATTTCTGTATGTCTGAACCTGCAAATATCCTCTTCTATAGCCAACCAAGTCTTACTACCACACAGAATTACACACCTAACACATGCCACAGACAAAGGTCCTTTAGCACGAAGGGAGAGCCCTCTCAATGTCAGGAGAAGCAACGGCTCCCTGTCACAGAGCTAGCTCCTGCCTCACCTCCAGCACATAACATATCTCCCAAATAACAAAACTCTTCCACACACTCAAGAGACTCACTAGCAAGTTCAATCATTTCATGCCTGACAATCTCCACATGCTCTCCCCAACACACTGCACACATGAAATCAGTATTATCTTGCAGTCTACTACTAATACCACTACATCTCTAATGCACCCACTTATCACAAACACTCCACAAGATAGAATTACTGTACTTTGCACATCCCTAAGGCAAATCACACATGGTCACTCCCCCTCTTCTTTGACATACCACCACCAGTCCTTGATACCATCACTTTTGCTTGATCTGCATTCACTCTTAAGTCCCTGCATCCCACACCACATCTCCACTTCCTAAATCTTTCCTCTGCCTCCCTTTCAATCTCTGCAATCAACGTCAAATCATCAGCATGCAACATCTCCCATGGCAGTCCATTTCTGAAGTCACATGACAGGTTTTCAAGCACCATAATAAACAACAAGGGGCTCAAGACACTCCTGATGCATACCAACATTCACTGAAAATTCCTCACTCAAATCTCCATTCACCCTTACCTTCATATTATATTACCCATAAAATATTCTTCCACCTAGTAAAGTGTTAAACAGAAATATACACAAATGTAAGCCAAACAAACTGATTAGCACCTCCTGGAAGCACTGGGACACAAAGCACCCACCGCAAAATTGACTTAGGACCTACACACAGAATTGTTATAGGAAAGTTGTTGTCTTTGCCTTGTGTTTTCGCCTCTACCAAGTGAATTTTTTGGGCAAGAAGTAACTGGCAACTCCTCTGGTGTTGGCAGGAGGTGGTGAAACACTCAGCACGTCAGTGCTTGCCCAGAAGCGAGGGTGGGAGTATATGTTCCTGTCGCTCCAAGCTTGCACCCCCCCTCTTTTTCATATGCATTACTGTTTGCCCTGTTATTTTCCTAGAGTCGAGTTGTCATGTCTGGAAAGTACTGCTCAAGGGATGAGAGGGTCCGTATCATTATGGAGGCAGGATAATGTCCCAATGAACACAATTTGTGAACGTACTGGATGCGCAAATTCGACCGTCATGAAAATTCTTGCAGCAGCACACGGCTGCCACGCCATGCTGGTGGAAAGAAGAGGACGACTTCCAGAGGTACAGAAACGCTTCTGAAGGAGGAAGTAATCAAGAATCCTCGACTGACAGCAGCAGAAATGAAGAGAATGCATCCCCACCTGATACAAGATGTCTCAATTTGAACTATCCAACACTGCTTGCAGAAGCAGCTGGGTTTGCCAAGCTGCACCACAGCCAAGAAACCGCTTCTCACTGACCACATGAAGAAACAGTGCATTCAGTTTGACAAGAAGTATGCACACTGGACATCGGATGAGTGGAGAAAAGTTATGTTTTCCATTGAAAGCACATTTCAAGTGTTCCAGGTGCGTTCTGCCAAGGTTCGTCACCCTGCCTCCTGTAGTTGATATGACCCTGCTTACATGGTGCCGACTGAATCAGTAACGGTATGGGGGTGTTTCTCAGGTGAAATGGGAAGGGAAGGCCTCTACTTTCTTCCTAAGAACTTGATGATGGATGATGGCCAGTACATTCAAGTTCTGAAAGGTCATTTGTTAAACTTTTTTGTCATTAATGGGTGTGACTTTTTCATGCACGATTGAACTCCATGTCACAAGTCAAGAAAGGTGACAAAATGGCTTCAGGATAATCGGATTGAGGTCCTTGACTGGCCTGGCAACAGTCCAGATCTAAATCCGATAGAAAACTGTTGGACAAAGATGAAGAAAATCATGGCAGAGAAGAAGACACCCAATCTGGACAACCTCAAGACTGAACTGACAAATGTTTGGTGCAAAGAAACGTCCTTAGATTAATTTAGAGATCTAAGTGATTCCATGCCAAAATGCATCCAACTGGTCCTGAAAAACAAGGGAAACATGATTTCATATTAATGAATGGCATTTCATGAACAAACATTGTGATATACTATGATTTCTGTTTTTTTTAATACCTAGTGAGGGAAGGTCCTAAGTCAATTTGCAGTAGCTGTAGACTATTGTAATCCTGAAGTCCATTCACAAATTTAAAGAGAACAATATATTGAAGCATGTATTGTAACTTTCCTTTAAAAAAACAATAAAACACATATATAATCTAAATTTCCACAAGAAATACTTGACCTATGTGATGAACTTAGGCTGGTAAAGTGATGGGCACAGAGGAGTGTGGCTACAGGTAGGAGACATATGGATATAAGGATTAATGCACCACTCACAGATTTCTCCAGCAAGCCATGTTATCATTTATTAATTTTATGTCCACTTACGGAGCTCTGTCTGACTAATAATTAAATCTCTATGCTTATATATGCATCTGATATATCATGGATGGAATATCTTACATCAGATACATCATTCTCTTCTAGCTTATGGAATATCCCACTGCTCTCTCATGAAAACAACGTCACTTGGGTAAGTGTTTGGCGACTGGTCACTTCATCTGACTCAGATGCTACATTGTGACAGACTAGAGGATGGCAATAATTTACATACCTTATAATAACACGTCAACCATTACCACGTACCAACTCACAGTCTTGTGAATACCAGAGTAGCGAATACTTGTGCCTGCTTGTAACTTTTACCAAAAGAATTTTCATTTACTGTATAGAAGAATCAGTCAGAGAAGAGAAGGAAGCATAAGTGAAAATAATAACAACAAAGCATAATCCAAGATGAGCCTCTTGACCTGTTTTCAGTAAGGTAAACTAATTCTGGCACGTATCCTACTGGAATTCCAGTCTAATCACAGTTATACACCACAAGGTGTTATCTACCATCAAATGTACTTGACTACTGTAGCCTAACCTCAGAACCCTACATCTTTATGAGGGTAATGTGGGATAAACTGTTACCATTACCATCTTTAAAAAAAAAAAAAAAAAAAAAAGGCTGCAGCCTCCACATCACTGCACTGTACTCAGCTGCACCAACAGAGATTCATAAATATTCACCATTAAAGGAACAACAAGTTTGCTCACCGGCAAAAATATTCTGTAAAGTCTCTATACCAAACAACAATATTTACATAACAAGAAAATAACACCTACATCATCAAAACAAACCTAACAATACCAATTATATCTACTGGTACAAATAAACTGAAAAAGCCTGCTCAAGCCAATCCTCAAAAAAGTATATATACAGTAGGCGCGGAAAGCGTTGACGCAGTCTTAAAAAAAGAAAACATTCTTGTGGTTAGCAAGGAGAAACAAATAAATTAACACTCACCATTGAATTTAGTATTTACTGGCATTCCCCTTCACCTTTATTATCTTCTTAAGGCGTCTGGGCAGACTGATGGCGTAGTTTTGCAGAACAGACGGACTAAAACTGCTCCATAGCTGCTTGACTGCAGTCTCAAGTTTAGGCAAAGATGATGTGCCGCTTCATGTGCGCCCATAAATTCTCAATGGGATTGATATCTGGGCTGTTTCCGGGCCAATCTCGAATAAAGGGAACCTCACAGTCTGTTAGCCACTGTTTCACTGACTTTGCAACATGTGCAGGGGCAGAATCTTGCATAAATACTCTTGCCTTGGTTTTATCAAAAGGGTCACTTAAAACATCACATAATAGCTCCAAATAATTGTTCTGGTTCACTTTTTCATTTGCAGGTAGAATTACCAACTCACCAACACCATAATATGTAAAGCAGCCCCAAGCCATGAGTGAGGCTGGGTATTTAACAAACTTGGAAGTGTACTTAGGATCCAGGGGGTCACTGCCTGGTTTGCGGTACACTCGTGATGAAGGGGTACCAGTGACAGTAAATGTTGACTCATCACTCCAAAGCACAGTTTTCCATTGCTCCTCACTCCAGGCAAGATATTTCTTACAAAAATTTACTCTCTTTTTCTTCTGAAGTGCAGTTAGCAGTGGTTTTTTACGAGCACAAAAACTCCTGTAGCCCAGATCGTCATGCAACAGTTGCTGCACACTTCTGACAGACACATCTGCCAGCAACTGTGGGTTCTTTTCTTTTAAATCCCGTGCTGTTAGCCTTGGATCCTTGCTAACTTGCCTTGAGATCAGCTGACGGGTCCTGAAGGTTGTCTTACGAGGTCTCCCAGGCTTGGGAAGTGGAGTGGGAGGAATGGCCTCCCCACTGTCCTTGAACCGCTTCACCAGTCTCTGCACTGTCCTCAGTCTAACACCATCTGATTTGCAATAAATGGGAGTTTGTGGCCAGCTTTGTATAAAGTAATCACTTCCACACGTTTGTCCTTGCTTGTGGTTACTTTAGGCATGATGAGAATGTGGTAGGTAACCAAATAACTGTGTTATTTGAGTCAAAACATGCCCTCGTGGTGCATCACACACAGAGACAATCCTCCTCCTGTGGCTGCCCAAACATTACTGAGCCTGCTCCTGTGGTGCCAAACCTATCAAGCAGGGTTGCCAGCTCCCGTTGAAAAAGCGTCAGCTCATTTCGCATCACAGGGGAGGGTAGTATTGACCCTACTTCACTTAACGCGAAAAAGAATGACGTCGGCAAAAAA
>JAGKTI010000119.1:38286-51573 GCA_018397915.1 Birgus latro
TATATAAAAGAAGGCCAAAGTTCTATGGAAAATATTCTCTCACTTGGCATTCAGTTCATTCTGCTTCCTTTTGACATAATATTGTTTTCAGCAAAATAGTTTTTTTTTTTTCAATACAGTAATTATTCATTTATTTCAATATGAAATATGTAAGTACACAGAAGCTAAAACCTAGTGCATAAATGACAATTTTCAAAGCTCTTGAACTATTGTGTACACAGTATTCTTTTACGCAATTCAATTCATAATACAGTAAACTCTCAATTATCTGGCATATACAGTAGTGGCCAAAGGGGGAGGCGGTGACTGAATCGGTAGAGAGGTGGCTTGCAGTCCTACTGGACCCAAGTTCGAAACCCAACTGGGGCAGGGAACAGCTTAAGGATTTGAATTTCATAAAGCACTCTTTACTGAACTACCTGAAGACCCGCTGACATGTCATAACAATACCACCACTATTACCAATACACAAATCCTGTATGAGACAACCCTAGCATGTACAGTATTCAATATGGATGATGGGTATTAGTGCCAAAGTGGTGACATGTGGAGGTATGTTGTATGTAGGAGGACTACTGGACCTTGAGGGCAGGCTGTGAAGCCTATGCCAAGAGTCTGGGAGGGGGGGAGGACATGTGCACACACACACACACACACACACACACACACACACACACACACACACACACACACACACACTCGCTGGCGCAGTGGTAGCGTTCTCGCTTGCCATCTGGTAGACGGGAGTTCGCGCCTCGCTCAGGTTGTGAAAAGTTTCACTGACGAAGTGGGTGGTTACTGTCCCCCTTGAGCAAGGGGATGGGTGTGTGCGTGTGTGAAGGTCACAGCCTTGCCCATAGATCGGACTATATGAGCTCTCAGCTCCCTTCCGGGAGGGTAAAAGCTGACGATCACGACCAGCAAGTGATCCTGACCGACCGACCAGTGAGTTACACACACACACACACAAGAAGAGGAAGAAGGTGACGTACTGATGGAAATTGACGTGAATACCCACCCTAAACCCTTCAAAGGAGGTCTAGTTCCCCTATAGAGCCTTATAACAGAACTGTATAACTGTTTAAACACAGGAAAACACCTTTGAATACTGTAACAAGTATGATAAAATGTCACTGTACTGTACTGTATAATGTACTGTATACACAATAAAAACCTGACACTCAGAGGTAGGCAGGTTAGAAAGGCAGACAAAGAGGATAGGAAGACTTACCCAGAGAGAAAGAGAGAGAGAGAGACGTGAGGCATGAGTAACAGAAATAAAACATGTTTAAGAAAATAAACTTACCAGAGAATAGTATGAGAATTTCTTGATGCAGTAAATCCCAAGTGGTTAGTGGCAATTGTGGCCAGGTGTCGAGCAAACTTCGCTGCCACGTCCTTGAGCTCCACCACCTGCATCATGACACAACGGTTCTGTTGCTAACATTACCACTTCAGCACAGCACTTCCTGGTCTAAATCCTGGTGTCTGGGTCTGGCCATCACTTTCTGTTAAAGACATCAGAATATCTGCCCATATTCAGTCTTGTACTGTATGGAATGTTCTCATGCCTTCTTGATGTCCCACAGGGTTGTATGAGGGACACCAAAAAAAATTCAGGTGCCCGATTCACTGTCCATCCTTTGTCCAGTTTCCTGATAGCTCCTGCTTTTTGAGAGAGAGAACCTTCCGGGAGTGCTTGGCAAGTGGAGGTGCCATAGTGACACATGCTGGAAGAAGACATGAAACCAGCAAGACAAGAAGAAGGACACGGATAGCGAAAAATGTGACAAACCCCACCTTGAGCATAGATGCCACACGGTGTTACAGTACTGGAGAGAGAGACCAGAGCAGTCCTCTGAGGGGAGGGAGAGGGGACTAATAAAGCTGGCATTAATTTTGGGATGTGATCAAAGAAAAAAAAGGAGTATGAAATGTACTGAGGGAGAGGGACATACATACAGTATGTGTTTAATGTACTGAACAAAAGAAGAAAACAAAAGATAGGGACATACAGGTAACAAATTAGAGAGAAACTTGCCAAATTTGACATCAAAAGCAGTGTTTTAGTGACAAGACTCATGGCAGTGTTTTGGTGGCGAGACTCATGGTGTTGAACTGTTTTGGTGGTAGGATTCCCGACAAGTGGCGCAGATTTTGATTTTCGGGCCTCCCGTGGAATTTTAAAAATTCAGCCCCATTTGCAAAGATGGATACTGATGCCTGCTGGATGATGTGCCGATGGATAACTGAGAGTTTACTCTGAATCCTCCAAGAACTGACCTTATTCTACGGCTTGATCATAATTACCAAGATATCCAGTCTGAGCAAGATATCACACATAACACAATCACATGATGTACAGTTCAGTTTCCAACACAAAGTATTACAATCCAGTAAATCTTGCACATAGATGCTATGTTAATAAATATCCCACAAAATGCAAGAATGCATAAGTATTCTTACCATTATTCTCACAGACATCAGGAGAAAACCTAATTATAATATCACTACCTGATTTCTCCTAATGCCTACTCATTACAACACCCCAACCACCTTCCACTAAACCTTGTACAAAATCATGACCAGCAATTTCTCTACAGCATTAACTGCTTCACTTCAATGATTATCTTATTCTTGCTATTATCAGGGTCTTTTATTCAGTTTAAAAAAGACTTCAAACTGAGGGAGTCAGATATAGCATTCACTAATTCCCCCAATACACAAGGCCTCTCTAGTAGTTGAACAAATCATGCAGCAAAAACAGACTAAAAAATTCACTGGATTGAAGAAGTTAAGCTGTATAATATAAGTAGGTCTTGCCTTCTATTTAAACACATGTACCTGTATCATGATACCAGCATCCTATGTAAAAGATTCAAGCTTGCATATGGCACTCTTACTATCAGTGGATCCAGGTGACAAATTTAATACCCCTTCAATACAGTGATATCTTTTTATATTTTTTCTTGCTAATTCCAGACAGTTTTATTTAAATTAGGAGGCTTTGTATTAAAGCGGTTATAGAAGTTTGTTTCTGGCTCATTCACTATCAGGTGTTTTTCCTATAGAGAAAAACTCTACTCATACCTTGATTAAAATGAAAAATACATCACTGTAGTCATGGGGTTAAACTCAACTCGTGGCACAGATGAACCTGGGAGAGAACTTTGGTTGTGTGGACAATGTTAGGAAACCTCAGTGGCACCTGCATTTTGACCAATCACTTTAGGCACTAGTAGATAAAAAAGCAATGTGAAATGGACTTTTGCAACTCTAATCTTGCACAGGCATCCACAAAATTCATGTCATCAATCCTCAACACCACCTAAAAATCCCCATCCCTCCTCAACCTCAGGCCCTCAATAACCCACATCCTTGCTTACACTGTAACCAGAGAGTAGTCAGAGTTCTGGGGGACCTGGGATCAACAGCACAACTTCTCTGGATGACTATACCTGAACACAGTGGGGTTCCATTGCATTTGTCATGTGTAGACAAAATCCTGGTGATGAAAACTGCCAACTTTGCACAGCTGATGGAAGGTAGGTCAAATTTATTGTTGCCTTAATTAAATAAGTCATTCATGCTGTGTGCTTAAAATTTGGCTGGTTACAAGTTAAACAAATATTTTACCCCTTCAATGTGAAGTACAGCATTTTTAATTTTACTCTTGCTGTCTCCATCCAAATGTATTCAGTTTTGGAGAGTTTCTTCAAATTTGAGGTGAAACATAGCCATTATTTAATCCAACACTATATGAGGTCTACCATCCTCCCATCCATCAGCCAGTCCAATACAGCCCCATCAGAAGGATGGAGTAGGCTACGTGGTCAAGACATTTAACAAGTGTCCTGTTGCTTGCTCCTGAGCAGCATGATGTGAAAAATTACCTCAAACACCCCTCCGAAACAGTCAGCTGGAGTGTTTTAATTCATTAGATCACCTGATATCCAAAAAACTGTAAAAGGGCAACGGGGTAATGTACTACAACAGTATACAGCACAATGGTTCACCCTTGATTTTCCTTCAAGCATCTGAGATGTCTACCCAAAACTGAATAAAACTGTCCTGAGGCAGCATGAATGAATCAATAAACTGCCTCACTTGACTGAACAGGTTAAGGCTAACTTTACCTGCTAATTTGCACAGAACAATCTGGGAACACCTATTTCACTATAGACATGCATTTGGTATACCAATACATCTGAATTTTGCAGCTATGGTAGAAATAAATGACTACTAATATGTGGATCACCCTACTGGCTATAGAAATCTTGAGGTCAAAAACAAAGAACCAGTAATTTTTAAAAGGCACCATATTGAATCTGGATAAAACTCAGACAGTTTCCCCAAACACACACAAACATACACTACTGAGATTCTTTATGTCAATTCAGTCCAGAAACATTTTTTTTATTTAGTTTTATTGTTGCATCTACCAGATGGTTTTACTTAGCTTACAACAACCCCCTAGTAGAGAAAAGTTAATGAAGGCTACATCTAACCCTCTCTGTTAAAAAAAATCTCTATTTTCATGTGAACAAAATAATCTGGAGATGGCATGAAAGAAACAGAAAATATGGTACATCACTGGATAGAATGGGTTGTTTCAGTATGTTAGGCAGCAGGAGGCTAGTAATTTAGATTGAACCATTTGTAATAACAATGTTACTTTCCTTTCACAAATCTTAGAGGACAGAGATGAAAGCACCCATCAATCCAATGACACTTTATTCTTGCTACCACTGGATGATGGTATCTGGCCTATGAGAGACCTTTTTAGTTGGAGAGGTTAGATACAGTCTACAGTAAACCCTCTGTTACTGAGGGACTCTCCTAAGCTATGTGAAACTGTCTGATAGGATATATATATATATATATATTAAAGGAATGAAGTGGTCACTGTCCATGAAATCACCTGGAAGCAACCAGTCATTAACTAATGACAACACACAGAGCCGGGAGTTATGAAAAGTTCATAGAAAACACTTTGTTACATTTTTTGCTCCTCTTACTTTTTTATGACAAAAAATGTCAGAATAGTATTTAATGTTTCATTATTTTTCTGATTAAGGTAGGAGAGGGAGCAAGTACTGTACACTGTTTATACTTGAAACAAAACCAAGGGAATCCACTTACAGTCAGCATTAATTCAAAGTAGGATTAAGAAAAGTGCATTTGTGGGACACAGCTTCTGCTCACTGCCCAGCCCCACCCCTGGATGGAGGGAAGTTGTGACCAGGACTATTTGTGGAATAAAGATCAGTTGTCCAGCATTAGGAGGATGTATTAAGTTTTCTTACACTGCATGATTAACAGTTCATGATGACTGCTACACATGCAGTCTAGAATACCTCTGGCCTAGAACAACAAGTCTTGATTTGGATGAGAATATACCTTAATTCGTCTGAGACTCTGGCTATAACCTCCTCTCAATCAATGGTGTAGGTAGATGGTGAGCACATGCTATGATTCAAGACTATACAATATGACTGACCAAAAAAGGAGCCTGGTAAAAGAGTGTGTAAAGTTCTGCAATAAGACTATATGAAAGCTTGAAGGTAACATACCATATGCACACTGCAGGTAACTTAACTTTTCATGATTATTGTTCAAGAATATAATTTTACCACAATTCCTCGTTTTCATTCTCTTTATCGGTACAGCATGCCCTTATCATGACACCTTTTATGATATCCTTCAGTGCTATTATCATGTCTACACTAATGTGCACAAAAACAGTCCATTCATCATCCATTGCTACCTTCAACACTCTTCAGTCAGAGGATGTAATTTGTCTTTTATTCGTACTACCTCCAGATGACTTTACTCAGCTTAGGACTGGCTTTTCAAACCAGAGGGGATAGATATGGCCATAATCCTTCCACTCTGGGCAAAATATTCTCTGTCACACTCACACCACCTTGCTGAACATATCAGGTATTGAAAAAAAAAAAAAAAAATCTCTTGGTGATGCATGGGTAGCATGGTCAGTATGGGGAGTGTAGCTTGCTTATGAAAAGTTATTATATCCAGCCTGGTTATGAAAAGTTATTATACATAGAAAAGAACTGTACCTGCAATCTGAAAACATTCCTGTGAAATTAAAAATATTCAAGAACAGGAACCGATGCATCCTACATGTACAATTAGGATCAAGGACTGACATGGAGGGGTTAATCAGTTCCCTAACTGCTAGGGGGCTCTCATAACTGAAAAAATCATGGGGTAACAGAAAGAATAAACTACAAAAATACATCGCCAGACTGAAGGGGCTACAGCTGATTTGACCATTTCCCACAATTTAGTTGCTTGGAAAGAGCTGTGACATTTTGGAATGTCCCTGATTTGTAATAAGGACTGCATGTACAAACCTACTCACACTCTCTTTTCTTGAAGACAGTATCAATAACCATTAGCTCTAGTATATCTACATCACATGAATCTCATCACTCACTCCCGATGATGCACCTATACTGTATAAGCAGTCAAATTAATCACCAAATTCCAGTCGCCCCAAACATACTCAACCCTACCCCTACCCCACACAACATACTTTTAAGAGTCATCAAAGTACATTCGACCGGGCCCGTTATTTTTGAGGTAGCGACGGTAGGACTTGTAACGTCCAGACTGCGCCAATTTTATCTTCAATTCAGCATCACGCTCAGCCTTCCACACATTGTAGTTCTCCCGTATCCACAGCTCTTGCTTCATGTAGTCGTCCTTTACACTGTCTTCCAGATTCTGTTGAACAAAATAATGTTAACAGTCAATCTCATACCATCCTATTCAAAGTGTACAGGTTTATGGTATAGCTCAGTAAATTCAAGCGATGACCAGTTTCTTTCCCTTCAAGCTTCATATTTAAAAAAAAAAAAAAAAATCAACTAATGACCCAGTACTTACATGTATTCTGCAAGACAGAGTTTTATGCCTGCACAGATCAGCCTTCTTATTTCACCTGAGAGACTGGAATTGGTAAGAGAGTTCAAATACCTGGGTACAGTGATAGAAAAGAGAGGAAAATGTGCAAAAGAAGTGGAAAGTAGATTGACACAAGGAAGGAAAGTAGCTGGTGTTATGAAGGCCTTGATAAGAAACAGGGGTTTGAGTGTTGCAGCTGCACGAAGCTTACATGAAGGAGTGTTAGTGCCAACTTCAACATATGGATGTGAGATTATGGATTGGCATGAAAATGAAAAGCCAAGAGTGAGAGCAAAAATGATTCATGAAAGATGTTGAGTGAGGAGGTCTGTGGACACCAGAATCGAAGAGAATGTACTGAGATGGTATGGTCATGTGGAGAGAATGGATAACAAGAGAGTGGTGAAAAACGTACATCTGAGCGAATATGAAGGAGGGAGGAGGCGAGGTAGGCCAAGGAGAAGGTGGAGGTACATGGCAGATGAGTGTGTGAGGAAGACAGGTTTGGAAGTCGGGTGAGGCTAGGGGACTGACAAGAGATCAGGCTGGCTGGATGAATAGTCTGAGAAGAAGCACATGATCAGGGATTTGGCACTCCTTTTAACGTGACAGTGTCTGGATTGACTCGTTTCGTTTCGTTTCGTTTCGTTTTTGAAGGCTCCAACATGCTTGCATGCGTCGGCCTTGGTCACCTAATGGGGGCTCTCCATGCTGCTCGATCTTTGTCAGCCTCCCTGTTCAGTCCCTTAACCCTTAAATCACACTTAATGACCTCGTCCCACGTCTTTCTTGGTCTACCCCTCCCAACCCCTCCCCCAGTATTAACACTTCTCACCCTCTGTACCCAATTATCATCTCCCATCCTCTCCTCATGTCCAAACCACCTCAGCCTACCTCTCCTCATCACAACACCAATACACTCCAGTCCCATCCTACCTCTCAACTCTTCCATCGTAAACACAGCCCCCCCAGGCCTTGCACGCAGGGACGCACTGCACATCCACCTAATCATTGTCATTTCTGTACATTTAAACCTGCGAATATCCTCATCCTTTACTGCCCAGGTCTCACTACCAAACAGCACCACACTCCTAATGCATGCTGCATACAAAGACCCCTTAGCACGTAAGGACAGTCCCCTCAACGTCAGGAGAGGCAACAGCTCTCTAAACTTCTTCCAACCACTTCTCACCCTAGCAACTGAGCTAACTCCAGCCCCACCTCTGGCACATAACATGTCTCCCAAATAACAAACCTCCTTCCACACACTCAAGAGACTCACCTGCAAGTTCAACCCTCTCCCTAACAATCTCCACCTGCTCTCCCCGACACGCCACACACACATGAAATCAGCATTATCTCGCAGTCTACCTCTAATGCCACTACATCTCTTGTGCACCCATTTATCACAAACACTACACAAGATGGAATTACTTCCCATACCCTTGTGGCAAACTGCACATGGCCACTCTCCCTCTCCTCTGATTGTACCGCCACCAACCCTAGATATCATCACTTTTGTTTAATCTGCATTTACCCTTAAGCCCTTGTGCCCCATACCATCTCTCCACTTCTTAAATCTTTCTTCCGCCTCCTTTTCATTCTCTGCAATCAACACCAAATCATCAGCATACAACATCTCCCATGGGAGTCCATCTCTGAAGTCAAGTGAGAGGGCTTCAAGCACCATGATAAACAACAAGGGACTCAAAACTGGCCCCTGATGCACACCAACATTAACGGAAAACTCATCACTCAAAACTCCATTCACTCTTACCTGGGTGCGAGCACCCACGTACATGGCCATAACCACCCTAACCAGCTACTCTTCCAACCCTAGCTTTCTCATTGCCTACTTCATCACCTCTCTAGGGACTCTGTCAAAGGCCTTTTCCAAATCAACAAAAACAAAATATAATTCCCTTTTCTTTCCAATATATTTTTCCTGAAGCTGTCGAACAATGAATATGGCATCAGTGGTCCCCCTGCCTGGCATAAACCCAAACTGCATCTCATCGATATTCACTTTTTCTCTAAACATACCCTCTAGAACTCTCTCCATTACTTTCATTATCTGATCTAAGAGCTTATACCTCTGTAATTTCCCCTTTCCAGGGCATCACCCTTCCCTTTGTACACATTTACAATTACACCGGATAAATTTATGTGAAGCTACAGAATGTGGTGAATGTTTTTGGTGTATCAGATAGAGCCAGGATTCCAGGGACTTGAGTTGTGGGCGAATGGAAGCACGGCCCACTGGATTGGGCAAATTTGGGATTTTTTTTTTTTTTTTTATGTGTCCGACTCTGGGCATAGGCTTCACAGCCTGCTATCAAGGCCCAGCAGTCCTCCTACATACACACCAACACCTCTACATGTCACCACTTCAGCGCTAACACCCACCATCCATACAGGACTGATGTATTGGTATTAGCGGGGGTATTTTTACGACATGTCGGCGGGTCTTCTGGTAGATCAGTAAAGCCTGATTTAATGGGATTCGAATCCTTAAACTGTTCCCTGCCCCAGTGAGGATTAGAACCTGGGTCCATCGGGACTGCAAGCCACCTCTCTACCGATCGAGCCACCGCCTCCCCTGGACACTGCTACTCCTCATCCTGCCCTAGGGTGGGAAAGGAGGTCCGGATGATGATGACGATGATGATGACCATCATACAATAACCCACATTTTGCTACCAAACTGTACATCATAGCTTGCATACACACAAAGCATAAATTTTCCTTTCATCAAAGAAAGAGACCCTTTATTGTCAGTGTGGATAACAACTCTCCCAATTTTTTCCAACTATTTCTGACTTTTGTGACACAGATACCTTCTGAATGGAAAGACCATCATATAAACTTAAGCATTTTGATTTCTAGACAATTAGGAATCCTTAAATGATGAACTGATGGGTCACAGTTTTCTTGAAAATAGCAGGTAAAATACAAAGAAATAAACAAAATCTGAAGTAAATGGATGTATGATCATTTCACTGACCTCTGATAAAAAATCTCCTATTTCAATTTTTACCTTTTCCTTGATCTGCATCCAACCCACCCCAATGCAACAATGGGATAACAGGTTAAGCTGATGACGAAAAACAATATAAAAAACTTATACTGTATCAAATTAAAATACAGCTGCTTCTGAAATGGGATTCACGGGATACTGATTTGTATGAATGACAGCCTCTACAAAGATGCAAAGGTTTATCTGAAACAGGCACGGTGGGCAGAATGACAGATGATTGAAAACAAAGAACTGAAAGCTTGTGAAAGGAATCAATTATCTATGTACAGCAAAATAAAGGACATGATACAAGACAACTGTCCACAGGTTAAGATCAATTATATAATAAAAAATACAATAAGAAAATGGAACACGAAACATAATATTCTCCGATGAAATAAAAGTATATTTTTAATGTCTCAAGATACATCACTGAAACCTCTTAACAAACAGTTTCAAGCAAAGTGGCTTTGGCTACCTGACTCAGCTTCCTGCATACAGAAAACCATCAGCCAACCCTTAAGAGGAGGCCTTGCATTGTTTTCAGGATGATGGAGAGGATTTTTACCTTATGCCTTCACTCACTAACACTGATATAATCAGACAACTCTGTAATCCAGTTTACAAATGTTACTCAACTCCCTTTCAATCTCCCAAAAGGAGGATGGTCTAGACTGCAGGAGAAGGTAACTTCAGCCAGAAGTCCAACAAATTCATGTAAAGATGAGCCTGTGGCTACATGAGCAAGAACCCTTATAAAATCTTTACTTATCTTACTTGAGAAGGTGGGGGTGAGGGGGGGAGAGCACTGCATTTTCATCCTTTTTAGGTGGAAAAATAGGTCAGGATGATGATAAACATGGTTCTACTTTCTTAACCCCTAAGTGCCGGTATTATTTTGACATGGCTGCTCTCTCACTAAGGGCGTTTCCAAAAATAGCCTGTTTTCAAACCTCCATATCTGGGAAAGTATAGCAGTTAGGGAACAAATTAAAGACCATACCGGTATTACTCACCAACTCTTCTTCTTGCAAATGAAAGCATCCCCAGGTCTGCAGATGGTCGCATCAATGAGTAAGAATGTGAAGATGAGTAACTTTGGCGCTCGAAGCAGGATGTACAGTATTTGCACGTGTGCGTGTGGCCCTGATTTTGGCTTTGCTTTCAAAGAGATAACTTCTCCACTACTAGATAAACTAGACACAGTGGCATCCATGGCACACCCTATGGCACTATCACTGAGCCCTTTCCTTATATCCTTGGAAAGAGGCTTGGCAGGGATGGATGAAGCACGGGGTGTGCATGAGAAGGGAATGGAATTGGACGAGAAGTTTCTGAAATTTTCGTTCTACACCTGGCAAAGTCACAAAGAAGATTGAGGCAGACTTGCGTGAGGTGACAGGGGTCTCTCCCTACCCTTTGGTCCCTAGATCAGATGGCAGCCTGTTCAAATAATTGCGGGAATACATAAGTGGCTCCTCCCGCCACCCGCAAGTCCCTGTCCACCCATTTTCCTGTGTCATATGCCACATCCCGGGACATAGTGGTTAAAATAACACAGTATAACACTACAAAATCTTTAACTACAAAACTATACCAGTAATACAATCTAACCTACAAGGACCTACCTTGACAAAAATTTTCTTCACCCACCTCAAACTGGCCATGACTAAGGCCCATAAACTTGCGTATAATGTACATTTTTTCCTCGGGGCCATACTCCTCCTTCATTATCCAGAACTTCCAGACCCACCGGACATACCAGTAAATGTACTGCACAATCCAGTAAGGCAGGAACACCAGTTGCACCCACAAGATGTCCCTGGCGACAGATGGGAAAAGGAAACAGTCTCTATACTGTAAATCCCTGGTGAGAGATAGGTAACCATTTCTGTTTCTCTGTGTATCAATAAAGTGTCCTTGCCATATCACTTTTTTAAACTTTTTTTTTTTTTTCTGTTACTGGGTCAGCAATATACTGTACTACTGACACCAGTTCACATCTGAGGACATGTGGTACATGCGCTGGTTTACACTGGAGAATGTTTTCATATTTTGCATGCATATTTCAACTTAAAAGCGTGCCAAACTCACTAAGAGTAGTGGGACAGACTCTCTCGTGTGCCTCATGGCGTGGGGAGAGGCTAGCTGGGACAAAGGTGGAGTGGGGGGGGGGAGGGGGGAAGTGCTACCTTGGGCAACTGAGGAGGGTGGGGTGAGGCAGGCAGGGACAGACCAGGGTGGGGGAGATGCACCTGGAGGGGTAAACATGTACTGACTGCCAGCAGCCACCCATGCACTAGCAGAGATACATACCAGTCAGTCAATCTAGTGAATACAAGTCAACTCCAATATACAATACCCCTATATGTGATACAGTACCTCGGATTAGTGATAGGGGTAGAAATACCACCCTACCCCACCTAACGATGCCCAAACCCCGCTTTGACGGTATATATATATATATATATTTTTTACCGATTTTGATTATATTTTTGACTTAGGTTTAGGTCAATTTAAAAAACATTTTTTTTACTAAAGTTAATAATTTTCGTCACAGGTGGCTTGAACATCTTCCTTTCGGGGTACAGTTTACAGTACAGTACTAGGTTTGATTTTTTTTAGTCATTTTGTGATGATTATGTTTAGTGGTAGGTGGTGGCGACCATCATCCACTCACTTGATGTAGTGCTGCCTACTTCTTCCTTAGCCTTTATCATTCTTTTTCTGTGCCTGCCCTCCTTTCTTCCTATTTCTCCTATATTTCCTGTCACTTCTTACTGCTTTTCTTTCCTTTACAGGTGGCATTACATTGAGTGACAAGCCAAATGGTTTCCTGTAAGCCAAGAAACCATTTACAACGCTGGGTGGTAACCATATAACCAAACCATACGTGCTCCCTACGTGTCAACAAGTGGGTTGGTGGAGGGTTAGTGCCCCTCCCCGTAAAAAAAAATAACTCAAAGTCAAATGGCCACCCCTTACGGGATTATGGTGTCTGGCAATAGATAGATAGATAGTGATGATTTTCAGATTTAATTTTTTGGGTTTGGGTTAGTTATGGTATAAATTCCTTTTAAGCTTACTTTAGTTTGTTTTAAAGCTATCTGGGGATTTGGGTTAAATAGAAACTTGTTTTTGGACTCATTTAGGTTGGTTTAGGACTTGGTTTGGGGGGAATCCCATGGCTCAAGACCACATCTGTATACTGTACTTTACATGTTAAATCTACACCGATATATGATACCCCACCTAACAATGGTGTTTTTTCTTAGTGTATCCCATCATTAAATCAGAGTTTGCCTGTATATATCTATCTATCTATCTATCTATCTATCTAT
>JAGKTI010000119.1:51660-135142 GCA_018397915.1 Birgus latro
ATATATATATATATATATATATATATATATATATATATATATATACAGTACATATATATATACTGTATATACAGTAATCCCTCCAATATCCGACGTAACAGAGCCAAAGGCATGTCCGAATATTGGTTTTGTCCGGATATTGGGCCCTGAAGCTCCAGCACTGGTTTTTCATAACCCTAACCTAACCTAACCTAAATCAGAAAACTACCTTCCTACCTCCCTACTGGACATGTATTTCACTTATTTAGGTCCCTTTTCACATAAATAATGCACACAAAGCATGAATTTATTGAATTTTAACCAAAAAATGATGATTTAGAGGTGAGTGAGGCATAGGTGATCAGAACTTGCCAGCATAGCATAAGTAAGTGTCTGACATGGAAATCATCTTATCTCACATTTTATGCACTAAATTATTGGATACAAAGCATCAAATACAGTAAATGATGTAAACTGCTACCAGAAAAATGGTTAGGTTAGGTTAGGTGAGGTTAGGTTAGGTTATGACCGGACATGAAATTCACTGCCTTTCACCTTTTTCCTAGCTGGTGCACTTAAGAACCATGCATGAAAGAATTGAATTAAAAGCAGGAAATTATGATTAACACAATGTTAGGTTAGGTTAGGTTATGACTGGACATGAAATTCACTGGCATTCACTTTTTTCCTATATGGTACACTTAAGAACCATGCATGAAAAAATTAAATTGCAAGCAGGAAATTATGATTACCATTTTTGGTAATTTTTTAACACATTTACAGCATGATGAAAACAGGTTAGGCATGAAAATCTTTATGGTAAGCATAGGTTAGGTTAGGATAGGTTAGGTTAGGTTAGGTTAGGTTAGGTTAGGTTAGGTTAGGTTAGGTTAGGTTAGGACCAGACATGAAATTCACTGCNGCCTTTTGAAATCAGCCGATAAAACCGGAAAGTATAGTGCCGTGGTCGACTGCGCAGCTAAAATAGATGTAGACAAATAGAGTGTAGCAGAACTGAGACATTTTCTTAAAGCAAGAGAATTACCATGCCTTTAAAAATTCAGGTCATTGTTCTCTGCCAAGTAAGATTTCGGCGGTACAATTCTTACTATTATTACGTGTATAATGGATAGAATCATGTCAGGATTTGCCAAATGTAAGATTACGATCTTTGAAAAGTGTATAAATGTTTCCAAAAACTGAGATTCATAACACTCGATAAAAATGTGCTAAATGCAAAAACACACAATAAGCTTTTATGGCTTTTAGTAAACTCAGTGGAGAACTTTTCAGTGTAAGTCTCGTTTACAGCATCAGTAAAATATCTATGAAAATAATACTGGTATAATGCTTTATGCATGAGTAATAATCCCGATAGGAATTTTTTAAAAGCAAGGTACACCAACTCTGAGCGGGTCGAGACCCCATGCTATTTAGTCATCCGGCGAACACTGGTAACTTTCAAGAGTTTGTGGGGGCTCAAATTGATGGTGTGTGTGGTGAAATGCTGAAGCATGAGGAGAGATAGTGGTAGAAGGGATGTGAAAGATGTGCAGATTGGCCTGAGAGGAAGGTAGAGTCCCGGAGGACTGGAAGTCAGGTATAATTATTCCCCTGAACAAAGGAACAGGGGAAAAAAAAAGTGTGTCGTAATCATTGGGGCATTTGTCTTCTTAGTGTAATAGGAAAAGTATATGGTAGGATACTTACTGACAGAGTTTGGGAAATAACAAAGGAATTAATTGGAGAAGAGCTGGAAGGTTTTAGGAAGGGAAGAGGTTGTGTAGATCAGATATTCATTCTTAGATCTTTAGTGGAAAAGTTTCTAGAGAAGGGAAAGAAGTTGTATGCGGCCTTCATGAATTTGGAGAAAGCATATGACAGGGTGGACAGACAAGGACTGTGGAAAGTATTAAGAATATATGAAGTAGATGGGAAGTTGTTGAAGGCTGTGAAGAGTATGTATGATTGTGGAAAGTATTAAGAATATATGAAGTAGATGGGAAGTTGTTGAAGGCTGTGAAGAGTATGTATGAGGGTGCTAAGGCTGCAGTGAATGTGGATAGTGAACTGAGTGACTTTTTCTATATAAAGGTTGGATTGAAAAAGGATGAGTCATGTCTTCATGGTTGTTCAATCTGTATAAGGATGGGGCTATAAAAGAGATACAAGGTTGGGCAGTGGATGTTGGAGCAGCCCTCGTCGTGAGAGAGGGCAGTGTTTGGAAACTACCCGTACTGTTGTTTGCAGATGATACTGTGTTGTTAAGTGAAGACGAAGGGGAGCTGCAAGGCTTGGTAAATGAGTTTGGGAGTGTGTGTAAGAAACGGAATCTAAAGGCGAATGTAGGGAAGAGTAAAGTTATGGTCTTCGAGAGAAATGAAGTCAGTGAATGTACAGTGAGGCTGGATGAGGAGGAAATGGAAAATGTGAGTGTGTTTAAGTACTTGGGTAGTGTGATGAGCAAGGATGGAAGTTTAGAGGGTGAAGTGGATGAAACACAGGGGGGTGGAGGAAGTGAGAGATGGAAGAAAGAGTTATATATATGAAGAGAGCAAGAGAGGTGAAAAGATTAGTAAGAGTGAGTAAGAAGTGAATGGATGAGGAATTTGGAAGGAATCTGAGTGTAAAGTGGAGGGAATGTACGAAAATGTTCTGGAAAGAGATAAAGAGAGCTAGACAGTTTGATAAGGAAATAAGATGGGGAGTGAAAGATAAAAATGGCAGACAGCTAGTGGAGATGGGAGAAAAGGCAAGAAGATGGAGAGAACACCTTAAGGAATTGTTGAATATGGAGAATGTAAAGTAATCCCTCCATTATTCGGACGTCCAATACTCGGATACACTCACTATTCGGATACTGTGGGCTGCCCAACCCCCAAAATGCCAAAAAATTCGAAAAAAAATGAAAAAAATTCAATTTTGGGGGACCGTGTCAGTTTGAATTTCCCGCCCGCGCCGATCGGCTGTGTTTACGCTCGTGGTGCCTGTCTGTCGGTCGCCATTACCCACTCAGCTACTGCCTCGTGAACACCTTCGACAATGGCGGCCAAAGTGATTGCTTTTGTGGTGATACCCTACCTCCTACAGTGCTTGATACTGCTTTTCACCTTCTTCATCATGTGTGTGATGATCGTCACTAGACCACAAGGGAATTTACTGTTATGTACAGTGCAGTGAAGTGATGTGATTCCAGTTATAAAAAAAAAAAAAAAGTGTTGGTGATAAGTGCTGGTGATTCTCAAGTGGAAAGGTGTGTCAGGTGCAAGGTCTTCCTGTCAGAGTCTGAGATGATAGAGTGGGTTATTACATCACCCTAACTTCATACCTAACCTGTTTTCATCATGCTGTAAATGTGTCAAAAAATTACCAAAAATGTTAATCATAATTTCCTGCTTGCAATTTAATTTTTCCATGCATGGTTCTTAAGTGCAACAGCTAGAAAAAAGGTGGAGGCAGTGAATTTCATGTCAGGTCCTAACCTAACCTAACCTATGCTTACCATACAGATTTTCATGCCTAACCTGCTTGCATCATGTGGTAAATGTGTTAAAAAATTACCCTAAATGTTAATCATAATTTCCTGCTTGCAATTTAATTTTTTCATGCATGGTTCTGAAGTGCAACAGCTAGGAAAAAAGTGGAAGCAGTGAATTTCATGTCCGGTCCTAACCTAACCTAACCTAACATAGTGTTAATCATAATTTCCTGCTTTTAATTTAATTCTTTCATGCATGGTTCTTAAGTGCACGGTGGAAGCAGTGAATTTCATGTCTGGTCCTAACCTAACCTAACCTATGCTTACCATAAAGATTTTCATGCCTAACCTGTTTTCATCATGCTGTAAATGTGTTAAAAAATTACCCTAAATGTTAATCATAATTTCCTGCTTGCAATTTAATTTTTTCATGCATGGTTCTTAAGTGCAACAGCTTGGAAAAAAGTGGAAGCAGTGAATTTCATGTCCGGTCCTAACCTAACCTAACCTAACATTGTGTTAATCATAATTTCCTGCTTTTAATTTAATTCTTTCATGCATGGTTCTTAAGTGCACCAGCTAGGAAAAAGGTGGAAGCAGTGAATTTCATGTCCGGTCCTAACCTAACCTAACCATCTTTCTGGTAGCAATTTACATCATTTACTGTATTTGATGCTTTGTATTCAATAATTTAGTGCATAAAATGTGAGAAAAGATGATTTCCATGTCAGATACTTACTTATACTATGCTGGCAAGTTCTGAGCACCTATGACTCACTCACCTCTAAATCATCATTTTTTGGTGGTTAAAATTCAATAAATTCATGCTATATGTGCATTATTTATGTGAAAAGGGACCTAAATAAGCGCTATACATGTCCAGTAGGGAGGTAGGAAGGTAGTTTTCTGATTTAGGTTAGGTTAGGGTCATGAAAAACCAGTGCTGGAGCTTCAGGACCAATATCCGGACAAAACCAATATTCGGACATGCCTTTGGCTCTATTACATTGGATATTGGAGGGATTACTGTAATGCGAGTAGTGACTGGGGAATGGCTGGGAGAAAGAGGGAGGTGAGAAAAGAAGAAATCAGTATGATGGAAGTAGTGGAAGTAATGAAGAAAGTCAAAATGGGGAAAGCCCCAGGAACTGATAAAGTGTGTGGTGAAATGCTGAAGCATGGGGGAGAGATTATGGCTATGGAAGATGTGCAGATTGGCCTGGGAGAAGGTAGAATCCCAGATGGTTGGAAGTCAGGTATAATCATTCCCATATACAAAGGAAAAGGGGAAAAAGAAGTGTGGGGTAATCATAGGGGCATCTGCCTTCTTGGTGTAATAGGAAAAGTATACTGTAGGATACTTATTGACAGCGTTAGGAAAATAACAGAGGAAATAGTTTGAGAAGAACTGGGAGGTTTTAAGGGGGTATCATACAGTACCTGAAACCATGGTTTGCTGACGAAATTGTGGTAACCGCCCACGAAACCGTGGTAGCCGCCAAGGATTCCGTCGGCAAAACTCATTTCCATCCAGACCCATTCCGTGCCCACGGAATTAGGGACAAAACTTTTAAGTTATAATTCCCTCCTACAGTGCTTATTACTTTCCATTATATATATTATTAATTATGAAAGCTTAAATAACCTTTTATATCGTGCAGGGATGAAATAACGATGTCGATAATTCAGTTGTTTTCATTGGGGAGCGCGAATACAACACTCCAAGCTGGGTGAAGGAGTACTGTACATCGCCGTTCATTCAACACTGGGTATACAATGGCATCTGGGCAGATATTATGGACAAGGGCTACTGAAAATGCCCTCATTGAAAAAATAAAGTCATTCCCTTGTCTTTGGGATCACAAGCATTCCATGTTTCACAAGAAAACCTACAGTGTGTTTGTTTACATTTTTGCCGACCGTCGCCGGTGTTCGAGGAACATGTGTGATAGGGCTTGTGCCTGGTTCCAGCAAACCAGAAACGCATTCCGTCGGCAAACCATGATTTCAGGTACCATGTGATACCCCCTTTAGGAAGGGAAGAGATTGTGTAGGCCACATCTTCATTCTTAGATTTTTAGTGGAAAAGTTTCTAAAGAAGGAAAAGAATTTGTATGTGGTCTTCATGGATTTGGAGAAAGTGTATGACAGGATGGATAGATAAAATATGTGGAAAGTACTAAGAAAATATGGTGTAAATGGGAAGTTGTTGAATGCCGTGAAGAGTATGTATGAGGGTACTAAGGCTGCAATACATCTGGAGAGTGAAGAGTGAATTTTTCTATATGAATGTTGGATTGAAACAAGGATGTGTCATGTCCCCATGGTTGTTCAATCTGTATATGGATGAGGCTATAACAGAGGTACAAGTTAGGGCAGTGGATGTTGAAGCGACCTTAATGAGAGTGGGCAGTGTGTGGAAACTCCATGTACTGTTGTTTGCAAATGATACTGTACTGTTAAGTGAAGACAAAGGGGAATTGCAAGGCTAGGTGGATGAGTTTGGAAGAGTGTATAAGAAATGGAATCTAAAGGTGAATACAGGGAAGAGTAAAGTTGTGGTCTTCAAGAGAAATGAAGCCACTAAGTGCTGAGGCTGTATGAAGAGGAGATGGAAAATGTGAGTGCGTTTAAATACTTGCATAGTGTGATGAGTGAGGATGGAAGATTAGAGGGTGAAGTGCTTGAAACAGCACAAGAAGGAAGAAAGGTTGCTGGTTCTTTGAAAGCAGTAATAAGAAACAGGGAAGTGGGCATGGAAGTAAAAGTCGGTGCATGACAGTATTGTGATACCAACCCTAACATATGGAAGTGAACAAGCTATGAGTGAAAGCAGCAGAAATGAGTTATCTGAGAGGAGATTGTGGAGTTATGTGAAGAGACAGACTGACAAATCGGAAGTGAAGGAGCACTGTGATGTGGATGTGGATGTAACAGAAAGTGTAAGGAGAAATACAATGAGGTGGTTTGGCCATGTGGGGAGGATGGAGTGCGAGAGACTAAGAAGGAAAGTGTATGTGAGTGAGGTGGAGGGGGGGGGAGAAGGAGGGAGAGGCTGAGGATGAGATGGAGAGATGGAGTGGAGAGATAAATGGGAACAGAGGGGTGTAAGCTGGGAGCAGGGCAGTGAAATTGCGCTGGGCAGGGTGGCAGGGAGGCGATTTGTTTGTGGCCACCCCTTACAGGACTGAGGCATCTGGCAACAAATACACTGATAGATTAGGTATAAATCTATGAACAAGCTGGGTGGTACGAAGTACTGAATACACCTGCTATTACAGTAGGCTATCTCTATTTCTCTACAGCAAGTCCCCAGTACAAGTCCTCCTCCTTTTAGGTTCTTTTGAGTGGCAAAGTCCAAAGTAAAGGTGTATATATAGAAAAATGGCTCATTAAAGTTCTTTTCCTACCTACGATGATCTGCCACTTTCTCCAAATACAGGTATGCACTAATAGTAGTATGGAAATGATGTGAAAAAACACATCCCAAACTTTAAAGTGAGAACTGCCTGTGCAGCAAGTTCCCAAAATTTGCATGATTAAAGTCAGACAATTTGATTATCAATGGAATATTAAATACCTATCAAGTCGCAATTTTTTACTACAAACTCATGATTCTTGACAAGCTGAAGGTGGAGTTTGGGGTTTGAAACCCACCCAGGGCTGCTTGATTTCTGTCCACAATCACAGTCTGGTTACATCAAACCCAAAAATTACAGCCATCAATCAAAATGTAAACATGGTTCATCATAAAACATCACCTGACAAAAAGAGCTTGGCCATTATTTGGGGTGAACTGGCTCTTTTGTGATGATTTAGATGTATATTATAAAAGTTCGGAACTGATTCAACTTACAGAACACTATGGAAATCATATTCATGTAAAAATTTCACCATTCATAATTAACACAGTAATTAAGTAAATATTGAAATATAACATGAGCTGCATCATTAATGATGCGTATTGCATTGGCTGTTCACATGGATGAGGTGGTTTCACATGAGTCAAGAATGCAGGAGGTGACACTCGAGCCCTGCCAAAACACATGAATGACAGCATCATATATTGCACGTTATAGACGGCAAATGTTAAAAATTAGAGAACAGATCGAATGAATGGTTGCGCAGGTACCAGCTGTGTGCATTCTGTGCAGTCTTTGTGTCAGAAATTATGTCACCTCACTTCCAATCTAGCTCTCACCAAACCACCACATGAATAGCGGCATCATATATCGCACATTTTATTCTTTACGGGTAATAAAACTTTGAAAGTGAGTGTAATAAAGATACTGAATGAATAGTTGTGCAGGTACCAGCCATGTGCAATGATTCTTTTATAACAGAATGTATTTACTGTATGTGCCACTGGACACAAACCAGGACAAATGATTCTAGTCTTGTGGATAATGACTGCTTTCAAGTGGATATTAATAAAAAATAATAATTGAATTACCTAGCTCACATTTCACTGAAAATAACTATCCTTGGTGACAAGGGCCGAAATAATAGAAAAATACATGATAACTGAAAGTTAAAAGAGGCAGAGATATGACCAAACAAATTGGTGATTGGACATGAATAAAGCAGCAGCTGGGAAGTGCCTGTACGCTCCAGCTGATGGATTCATTCCAGCTTTACTATTTTCTGTTTTTTAACATTGTCACAACATGACTTCTTGATCATGTTATTACTAATCCAATGGCAAATACCACAATTATTCATTTGGTAATATATTGGAAGGGAGGCAGTGGAAATGGTATGGTATAACTTTGTTCAGACTGTTTTCATGTTCAAACAATAGAGTAAGATAAGAACATTAAACAGAGAAAAGCCTTTATTTTATTTGTTCGTGCTGTCACCACTCACCCTCGCCACTTACTTATTTTTCTCCATTAGAAGTCCATTTACATTTGGATGACTTAAATTTCAGTTTTTATAGAACCAAATGGAGTCTAAATTTGAGAATCTACTGTATGTATGTCCCTGGTGATGGATGAGGAAATGTGGTTCATGCTTGTAAACTCACTTATATGTGGGCTTGGCATAAACTCCCCTGATGTCCATCTTGCGCTCTATGACCTGGCGTATGACCTTCTCCTCCTGCTCCTTGACCTGATCCTTGGTCATCCCCTTCAGCCGCTTCTTGTCTGTGATTAGCAGTCCCTCTTTCTTAGCCAACTCCACTGCCTGGATCCGGTACTTTGGCACCACCGCAAAGTACTTGATTGCTTCATCATACCTGGATACAGAAAGACCTCATTACAAGTCACCTTCAAGCTTTTTATCTTTCTCTCTCTCTTTCTGCTATTAACACTCTCAAGGTCAGGAAAACTTTAGATGTGTATTTAACCCACGGCATCCAGGTGACATGTATAGATGACTGCCTGGAGATGTCTGGGTAGCACGCATACATGAGCTAGTGTTTCAGGGCATTGTCTGAATATTTTGTGGGTAGATACCACCACAGGCAAGCACTGGCAACCCTCCTGCACACACCCCAATCACACTCCAGTTACCTGCATACCTTTGTCATGGATAGACCTACACAAAAATTTTTCCGTGTCTGGTGAGATGTCAGCCAGCCTGCCTCAAGGTCATTGCCATAGTGATTGCACTCCCCTGCTCACACCACACTTCTCAAAGCCTACACGGAAATGGTGTTTGTGGTTGACTGCGGTGTTCTGAAAGTGTTTTTTTTATTCTGGAAGGCTAATATAAGCCTTACTTGTGCCACATATACGGACACAGCCACAAAAAACATTGAAAATTCCCTCACTTCCAAAGGCTCTCTCTGACTTTACTCACTGCCTTTACAATCTGAGGCCATCAGCTTGAAGTCGAAGGATTGATGAGTATTATGACACTTAGTTTTTCATTTCTGGCAAAGTATTAGCTAAGAGATATTATGGTTATATATACATAAAAAAAAAAAAGGTGATTTTCCAGAAATCCCCAGTTGGGAGAAGGGTCACCGGAAATAAATGCCAGACGCCATAGGTTAAACTAATGTCAAACAATTTTCTCCAGCTGAATGTGCCACAGACCTATGTGTTAGTGCTGGTCCCATTAATGAAATGAGTCACAGAAGCCTGAATGTTAATGCTGGTACTATCAGCAATTCATAGCCAGCACAACTGTAGTACTCAATTCTATTCTAATTACTGTAATGCCAGATGATTTTATTTTGCTGAGTGAGTCATAGGTGCCTGAGGGCAAGTCCACGGTAAATGACTAACTCACTTTACGTACACTCTCTTAGTCAATCTCTCATTCTCCATGCACTCGACATGGCTGTAAACTATTGGAAACTGTAAGAATAAAATGGAGAGCAGCCAACCTGATGTGGAGGTGAATTGTACATGGCAACCCCATTCAGGATAAAGGTATCTAGCTATTGAATGACGGACCAACAGACAGATAAAAAGATAGAAAGACAGAACCCTGGGGGAGCATTCACTAAGCCACTCACCACTTTGGCAAACATAAGTGGTGCTGTGGTTGAACAGTGTTGCATACTAGTATGCTTGCATCCAGTCAGCTTAGGCAGGCCGATTACACTTGGTTCACAGACTACACACACATCAAAAGCCACTCCAACACAACACTCACACTTACAAGCACTTCTCACCCTACATACAATCTCTGCAGAGCACCATATGTTGGTGGAGTGGAGATACAGATACACAGATAGACACAGACACAGAAACAAACAAATACCATACACAAACAGGACATTTCCCCTAGACTCACTTAGTCCATCCATTGTAGTACTGTATAAGTGAGATGACTGTTATGGTGACAGCCAGTACAATCCTCACATCCACCCGCGGGGCCATGCGTCGCCGCCATGCCCTATATACGTTGCGGTAAAACTGATCTGGGTTGTCCAGCATGTAGTCATAGTCTTCACGCGCCTCATCATCACGCAAGATGTCGTACCTGAAGGGAATGCAATATATACAGTAATCTCTTATAACAGGTCACAATTTTTTTTTTTATTATATTAAGTTCACATCATATTTCTGAAAAAAATAACTGCTTATTAAAGTTCTACTGCTATCTGACTGACGTGTTATACAGTAATGCATTCACTTTCAACCAACCATAAAATAGCCAGCTCTCCATTTTGAATGCTGAGCTGTGACAACTGATGCTAGAATATGGCATTAGTCACGAAGAATTTGTATAGAAAGGAGGTAGAGTTGTAGTTCTGTCTTATTATGCCAACAACAACTTAAGGAAAATAAGCTACAAAAAGATGAAATTCTCCATCCATCCATCCATCACCCGATCCTATGTTGTCCCACAAGGAGCACAGAAGTCCAGCACTAGGCAAGTTGGTCCTGACATTTAAGATGAGAGCAACGAGCCTCACTCACTCCTGAGTGACATTATGTGAGCAATAACCCCCCCCCCCAAATAAAAACGGGCACTGGCCAAATTTGAGGGGAGTGCCTTTAATATAAAAAAAAAAAAAAAAAACACCAAGCGCCTTAATTTGGCTGTATGGTTACCACCCAGCATAGTAAATGGCTTCCTGGTGTACAGGAGACCATTTGGCTTGTCACTCAGTGTAGAGTCACCCACAGGCAGAAGGATGAGGAGTGAATGAATGAAAGACAAGAGGGAACGTAAAGTCACCTGTGGGCAGAAGGAAAAGGAAAGAATGAAAGAAAGACAGAAGAGAGAGTGTAAAGTCACCTGTAGGCAGAAGGAAGAGGAAAGAATGAAATTCTCCACTTAGTTAACCCCCCCAGTCCCGATCGCTTTTTTACCCACCCCACTCCCAGAACCCGACCGATTTTCAACTTGCCTTTTTTTTGGGCTCAAACCTAAAGTCACCTGTAGGCAGAAGGAAGAGGAAATAATGATATTCTCCACTTAGTTAACCCCCCCAGTCCCGACCGCTTTTTTACCCAACCCATCCCCAGAACCTGACCGATTATCAACTTGTCTTTTTTTTGGCTCAAACCTTTGCTTTTGGTGAGAAACATCGAAAAGTCAGCGAGAAAGCGCTCACCTGAAGTGAAAAATATTCTAAACAGATAAGAGATCCCTCACCTGACTACCGTTTTTTATCATGACGCGCTCCATAAAATACGCTCCCTATTGCAAGGAAAACTTAACCAAAACCACACAGCCTTGTAGATATTTATTTATCTGGTACGAATTTATATGTAGTATAAGAGCATATTGCTTTTCACATAACAATATAGGCGATATAAGCGTTGTTCCCTTACCAAATACATCAACATATTGCATCTAACTTGGCGATGTTACCTCCTCATTACTTCTGTTCATTACTAACTCTGGTGCCACATAATCTTTGTCCTCCACATGAGGAATCACTATCACCTTGAACTTCGTCGTCAGAGAAACCATGGTGCTATGTGTCTTTACTGGCCAGATCACGGCTAACAGGTGAGTTGCGTCAGGCAGTATTGCCGCCTGGCTGGGGGTAGAGGAAGGTCTCCCAAATATGCTTACCAAAAATCACCCATGAATCTTGAAAAATGTGCAAACGATGAACCTTGCAACTGACTGACGTACGATGCATGTCGGTGGGTCTCAGCATCAAAAAAAAGTTGTGACGTGCATCGTACGTTGAGGGGACTGGGCGAGTTAAGAATAACTACAGTAAAACCTCAATATAACGGACTTCAAAAGACCGGAATTCGCTTTTATCGGACTCAAGGAGCTACCGGACTAAACTCCTATATATTGGAAAAAGTCCGATAATGCCAGAAAGCAGTCCGGACTGCCTGACCACTTCAGCTATGTTCGCCACAATAAGACCAGTAAAAGACATATTTTTCAGTGCACAGTACAGTATTATTATACCATTTGATTAATGTAGTGAAGGTATAACACAATACAATATTGCAATGGTGGTGAAAACCACTGATGCAATCCGGACTAATGTCTGATATATCGAAAAAAGTCCGGATTAGCAGGGGTAAGTCCGGATGTCGCTTTTATTGGAATTTCACATTTTTCGGACTGCCTTGGGCCCCAATTAATCCGTTATAGTGAGGTCTTACTGTACTGTATTCCTCCATTTACATATGAACTGCAACGGTAAATTTTATGATACTTTGCAACACACTCCTGACTTAAAATGAGGACTGTCTGTAGCTACTACTTCTGTTGCTGCATCCTTTACTGCCCCATCAAACATGATGGGGCCAAGGGCTAGGTTACTCAGTACAGCACAACAGTGACCAGTTGATTTCTGTGTGGCATTATGTACACTGGTCGGTACTGTGATGATAGAAGTTTTGGGGTAGCCTACTCACGCGGTAGAGAGCTGTCGGAACCTCTCCTCGGCAGCTTTCTTTTCCTCTGGGTCCTGGAACTTGTCCGGGTGAGTCTTTGAAGCGACGGCTCTGAAGGCACGCTTGATGTCCTGTTTGGTGGCATCTCTTGTCACCTCCAGCACTACAAAGAAGAATTTGAAATTTGTCAATACAGTTAGTTCTGGGCATGCATTCTTTCCTGATACATGTATTCTTGTTTTGATACAATGTTCTTATTAAGTTACAAAGGTGTTTCCTGTATTAAACTTCCATCACTAACTATAAGGGTGATTTGTTACTTCCCCCATATTGTGATAATATAGGCACTGCTAGAATTACCAAGTCATGACAAACAATTTTGTTACTGTCACTGCCTTGATCATAATAACACTGCTGTTTTCCAAAGTCTTTAAAAAAAAAAAAAAAAGTATGACCTTCTCTCGAAGAGATAAGGATAGGTATGTATGTTTCGATTGAGAGTTAATTTTTTAGTTTGTTTGTTTTCTGAAAGGCTATAACTGTTTTGATTAAACAGTCAAAAGTGGAGTCCCTCAGGGCTCTGTGCTTGAGCAAGTCTTGTCCCTCCTTATGACAGAAGACACTGATAAGAAGGTACATAGCTCAATAGTATCATCATCTGCTATTGATACAAGAATCACCATTGGAATACAAACCCAGGAAGATGCAAAGTATCTGCACACTGGTCTCCAGGAAATATACAACTAGGCCACTGAAAACAATATGCCTTTCATTACAGACATTTGGACTGATAAGGTATAGAGGGGATGACCAGTACCAGATTGGAGTTCAAGTAGTTGCAGAGAAGGAATCAACAAAACCCTTAAGACTACTGGTTAGTAACGACTTTTCATCCATGGTCCATATAAAAAACCTCACAAGGCCAGCAAATAGCATGATGGGCTAAATCTTCTGGCCCTTCCATATCAGGGAACCTGATTTAACTACTCCCACTAAGGAAAGCCCTGGTAATATCCAAGATGGAGTACTTATGTCAGCTATAGTCCCTGTACAGAATTGTTCAAATTAAGCACCTGGAACATATGCAAAAGTCTTTACAAGAAGGCTCAGGCTACCAGTGCAATAAAACTACTGGGGTCAGCTAAAGATGAAGGGAAAGCTGGAAAATACTTGAAAGAAAGGTACCCAATGCAAAAACACCAAGAGGGGGGAATCAATAGTCAAAACCATCCCTGTTTTGGCCACACCTGCCCCAGAAAAACAGTCAAAGCAGTCAGCATCTGCAGTCCATCCATGCTGTAAGTTTCATCAATGAGGGACCAAGACCATTTAACTGCCTACTGAGGGGCATCAAGGATATCAGTACCTGCAGAAAACTTTCAAGAGGTCAGACTTGTTTCTGCAACAGATCCCCAATGAGCCCCCTACTCTACACAAGCCCACTCTAAGGGGGACTGCAAGCAACAATACCCCTGACCAACCAACAGCCACATCTCCAATCAACTGACCTACATCAGAAGTGGAGCACCTTGTAGGAGCGGTGGACTCCCAAGTCGACTGTGGTGACCTTACACCTCAATGCAGAACAAGTGTGTCTCCTAGGTCTGGAATTTAAGCCACTTATTACCCATGAACAAATGAAATGGTAACTTGTGCCACTCTTAGATGCACCTGCTACAGCTTACTTTACTAACTCCATCAAACTGAAATGTAAACATTTCTGGAAGGGTGTAACGAAAATTAAACGCTTGTTGACAATTGAAACAGCTGTGATGTGGGTGAAAACATACCCATAGGTCACATCGCTACTAAAAGTTGTTGCATTAAACAATCCAGCTGTTGATGTAGGACTGCAATATACAGCACCTAATTCAACTATGTGTGTGACAGCTGAGGTCAAAGGCCGATGACGCAAGCTGTAACCATGTCAACAGGAAGCTGTGTCTGCAAAAAATATATCAAAAATAAAAATATAACACATGCCGGTACTTACGGTCATAGCAATTATGCTCTCCGCAGTAGTAGTCCTCCACATAACTATGTGCGGGCTGAAAGACAACACAGAGTGAGTAAATGAGAAGTAATCGCCACATCATCAGGCGATTCCCTATCCGCACCTCCTCTCCCTGACTGACATCAACACACTTGCGAATCGCGATTCTCGATAAAATGTAAAATAGAAAAGTCGATTACAATAACTAATCTGATTTTAACATGAAAAAATAGAGGTAAAAAAAAAATTTTGCTTTACTATTGCTTGTATTGATTTATATTATATATTAAAACTAAAACGCAGTAGCTTCATTCATTCTTGGCTAAAAAAAAAAGTTAAAAAATATGGCTTAAAATTATTCCCGGCATCTATTAACTAAAATATCACAGGTTTCTGAATATAAATACCGTCTCTATCATTATTTTCTTCAAACATTGACCTAGGCTTCTATTTTTGTATTAAAAATATCGTCGAAATTTGTCTTTTGCGACTTATTAGGGTAGCTACAACATATAGACAGTTGTTATATGTAATTATTATATAACTGATAATCGTAAGCGACGTAATGCAAACGAGAAGTTATGACCCACGTAGGAAAACGGTGTGCGGTATCGTCGACCGTGGAAAGTCAGGTTCCGCATTGTATCAAACCGCGTTGTTTTACCACGTACAGGTCCGGTAATCCTGCGTCTACAGTCAGTTTTGAGGAGCAAGGTGAAAACGATTGTAATGTAAGTGAGTGACTCGTGAGGCAATGAATTTGATAGTGTAATACAACCATCAAACATTGCGATTTTCAGTTGTTAGCTCACAGGCTCCTCAGGCCATCATTGACAGGCAGTTGCCTTCGTTAACTACCATCAGTGTGCTAAGGTGCTCTCTTAAGCTTGTCGTAAGAGGCGACTGAAAGGGGCTTTTTGTCTCCAGTCATTTTCTCCTTATCCTCTTTTGCTCTTATATCATACCTGTTGATGTCTCAGTGTTTTCTCGTGCCTTTGTTTTCCCTCAGCGCCTACAGTTCCATATAGCCTTAGTATGGCTGGGTGCTGATTTTTTATTCCTTAAGCTGAATAAAATCGTTTGGGAGTTGCATGAATTACAGTAATGATATTCAACAATAGGGGTGAAGGTATGAGGGACTCAGAGTGCAGTCATTCCCAATTCGGTCCTACCCCAGTTCTTTGTTGGTTACCATGTTTCTGATAGTCGTGGAATATTTTTATTCCTGTGTCGAACTGTGAGATATGCGGTAGTAATGGCATATGCAATTGAAATTAAAAAAATATTAGAAAAACCAATAGGCATGATCTTAATTTGCATAATTTTATGATTTATGATAGACTTGATACCTGTCAACACTCCACAACTTCAACATGCATAAATTCTGTTTTTATTGGACATTGTATCTGATCTCTTATGAATATTAAGGCCGTACTATTATTTATTATTAACATAAAGTTTTGTACTGACAGTCCATGCATTATCTGCAATTTAATATTTTGTAAATTCAAGCATTTAACATCACACCATTTGTGCATGCACATTAAAGGGACACTCCTGAATAGGATTGTTTTCATGTACAGTATGTTCTTTCCTTCAGTTAATGGAAGAGATGGTAAAATAAATCATAAAACACTTACCAAATGAAGATCAGGTAAGACTCTGTTTGAACCTCTGAATGAGAAAATGATGTTAGAAGCCTAACTTTTTCAGTCCGATGATATAACTAGTTTTATCTTTGCTACTGTACCAGACAATTTTACTATTTAAAACACTCATATTGAAGGAGGTTAATGAAGGCTGTATCATCATCCAGTTCAGTCTCCCCGGAGGTGAACAAATGCGTAGAAATAAAGAATTAAATGATTTACGTCCTCGAAATGAAGTACAATAGTAGTTTAATCAGGCTCATTTAGCAGCACACTCTCTAGGCTAACTTGTAATTGTCTTTTTTTCTCATTGTATAAATCAAGGTACATCATAAGAATCAAATATTACACTGCAAAACCTTGATTAATGGCCACAGTGGTCTAGTAAGTGAACCATAAGCACTTCCGCTTGCACCGAGAGCTAGCAAAAAGTGATCTACTACATGTAGGTTTTATCCCATCCCAGGAATGGTCGCTAGTGACGTGTGGAAACAAATGTCAAATGTTGGTATTCGGCAAATAATTTTCAGAAAACTTGGGGAATGACAAACTTCAAGAATGCACTACTCTTACCCAGAAACGCAATACAAATGTAGGTATGAAAGCCAGCTCCACTGGGTTCATTAGTAATATAACAAAATGACTGTATAAGGGGTTGCTGGATGGAAGCCCAATGTATGCATATGCAAAATAGCCAGTCTAAAATATTCATTCATGGGTGTGATATTTTTTATTGAGTATTTTAGTGACTTTAGTAGTCTGTGGTTTTGCTAACTCTCGTACGTTTATCCAATTGTATGGAATAGTCACAATAGTTATGATCCTTTTTCTAGCATAGGACTGAGTGTGGCTCACCACCTAGGTAGCAGAGGACCCACTGAAAGTCCCTCATTGATCCAGGCATTGTCTAACCTCTGTGTGATGAAGAGCTCGATTAAAAGAAGAAAAGAAAAGGTAAAAGGCAGTTTCTAAATAATTACTCAGACAGGTTACATCCATCAAAAAAAGATGCATGGTTTTTCAGCATTTTTGTGTTCCATTATCAACTCTTACTGTATGGCATATTCTTAGCCAGGCCCAGATGCCTTAATCCCGTAAGGGGTGGCCACAAACAGATTGCCTCCATGTCACCCTGTTCCCCACCTTTTCATTGCCTGGCTTTCAGCTCACACCCCCCTCTCTCATATACAGTACACCCCCCTAGTACGCGCCAATATGGGCGGCATAGGTGCTCGTGTACTAGGAATACATAAACTAATTGGAAAATTAACATGTTGCCGGCACCCCCCCTCAGTGACCTTTTTGACCCGTTTGAGGGAAAATATCTAAAACATATACAGTACAATACAGTAGGATTTCGCCAATAACGTTTAATTGGTTCCGGAAAATGGTACCAATTAGATGTGGAGGTGGAGGGGGAGGCGGCTGGTGAGTCAGGTGGGGCAGTGGAAGTGGAGGGGACGGCGGCAGGTGAGTCATGGGAGGTGGTGAGGGGGGGATCCTCCATCTCCTCCTCACTACTGCTCACATTTTCGGCAATTTCCTTCACCACTTCTTGTTTGTCTGTTTCATTCCTCATCTTGTTATGGACATAATTTCCATAACAAGATGAGGAATGAAACAGACAAACAAGAAGTGGTGAAGGAAATTGCCAAAAATGTGAACAGTAGCAAGGAGGAGATGGAGGATCCTCCCCTCGCCACCTCCCCTGACTCGCCCGCTACTGTCCCCCTCCACCTCCACTGGTTTGTAGTATAACAAATTGGCATTTGTGAAACAACCGTTATTCACATGAATCCAAACTTTATTATAGAAACGGGTGATGAGGGTGGCGCATAGTGGAGAGGCAGGTAGCACACTCGGGGTTCACGCTGGAAAACACCGTTTTTTCTCCTGGCACCTTGCGTCATGTGGGTTGACTCGTGTACTCCGGTTAGTAACATATAAAAAATAGGTCCTCGCGCACTAGATGTTTCGCGTACTAGGAAATCGCATACTAGGGGGATGTACTGTACCTCTCAACTCCATCCCTCTGTCTCATCCTTGGCCTTCCCCGCCCTCTCCCCCCCTCCATCTCACTCACATATACTCTCCTCATCAGTCTCTCACTCTCCATCCTCTCCACATAGCCACATTACCTCACTGTGTTTCTCTTAATGCTCCCCATCACATCCACACCACAACACTCCTTCACTTCCTCATTTGTCAGTCTCTCCATGTGACTCCACATGCTGCTCTCAAATAACTCATTTCCACTGCTCTCACTCTTGACTTTTGTCCTTCCAACAAGCTCCAAGCTTCACTTCCATACTTTGGTATCACAATACTGTCATTTAGTGGCTTTTTCACTTCCATGCTCAATTCCCCGTTTCTTATCACTGCTTTCAAAGAACCAGCAACTTTTCTTCCTTGTTGTACACTTTCAAGCACTTCACCCTCTAAACTTCCATCCTCACTCATCACACTACCCAAATACCCTACTTAAATGCACTCATGTTTTCTATTTCCTCCTCATCCAACCTTACTGCACATTCACTGACTTCACTTCTCTTGAAGACCATAACTTTACTCTTCCCTACATTCACCTTTAGATTCCGCTTCTTACACACTCTCCGGGACACATCCACCAAACCTTGCAGCTCCCCTTTGTCTTCACTTAACAGTACAGTATCATCTGCAAACAACAGTACAGGGAGTTTCCAGACACTGCCCTCTCTCACTAGAGCTGCTTCAACATCCACTGCCCTACCTTGTATCTCTTTTATTACCCCATCCATGTACATGGAGACATGACACATCCTTGTTTCAATCTAACCTTCAAATAGAAAAATTTACTCAGTTCATTTTTCACACGCACTGCAGCCTTAGCACCCTCATACATACTCTTCACGGCCTTCAACAACTTCCCATCTACTCCATATATTCTTAATACTTTCCACAGTCCTCTTCTCTCCACCCTGTCATATGCATTCTTCAAAGCCATGAAGGCATACAACTCCTTTCCCTTCTCTAGAAACTTTTCCACTAAAGATCTAAGAATGAATATCAGCTCTATACAACCTCTTCCCTTCCTAAAACCTCCCTGTTCTTCTCCAACTAATTCCTCTGTTATTTCCCTAACTCTGTCAATAAGTATCCTTCCATATACTTTTCCCATTACACTAAGAAGACAAATACCTCTGTGATTATTAGAAAGTCTGTAAAACATGGGGAGAGTTCTGTCATAATAAGGTAAGGATTGTTCCAAAAAGTTCAGCTTTTTCCATACAGTTTGTAGCTGATCCACCTGGTGAACAAGCCTACATCTTTTCTATCCTTAATGACCTAGAGCAGCTTGTACAGCGCCCTACCCATATCCCTGATCGCCTTGGAGAGAATTCCAACATACTTGACCTTTTCCTAACAACTAATCCTTCTGCTTACGCTGTTAATCTTTTCTCTCCGTTGGGCTCCTCCGATCATAACCTTATTACATGAACCTGTCCTATCGCTCTGGTACGGCCTGTGGACCCTCCAAAGAAACGCCGCCTGTGGCACTTTGGAGCTGCAGATTGGGAGGCCCTCAGGCAGTACTTCTTTGATTTTTCTTGGAATGATTATTGCTTCCATGGCTGGGAGCCATCTGAGTGTGCCTTGCGCATTACGGAGGTTATTATCTCGGTCATGGAAGCATACATTCCTTTCTCATATCTTCTGACTAATGCAAGGAAGCCTTGGTTTAATCACGCTTGTTCTAATGCTGTCCGCAACAAGGAGAGTGCCTATAAAAGGTACCGGAGCCAGCCCACCCCTGAATCACATCGTTTTTGTATTTCTGCCCGGAATCGTGCTAAGTCTGTTCTTCGCTTTGCTAAAAATGATTTCATCCGTGCTAAATGTTCTCAACTCTCCAACTCGAATTCTTCTCGCTCCTTCTGGCACCTTGCCAAAAACCTTGCTAACAACTTTACCTCATCATCCTTTCCTCCTCTTTTCTACTCTGATGGCTCTGTAGCTATTTCTTCTACTGATAAAGCAGATCGCTTCGCTCAGACTTTCTCCTTCAGTTCCATGTTAGACGATTCCGGTGCTGTTCCTCCATCACTTCCCTCCTCTGACTTCCTTATGGCTGACATTATAATTACTTCAGCTGATTTATTTTCTGCCATCACTGGCCTCAATACTAACAAGGCATATGGGGCTGATGGAGTCCATCATGTTGTCCTCAAAAACTGTGCTTCTGTGCTTACATCCTGCCTAGGTAAACTCTTTTGCCTTTCTTTGTCAACTTGTACCTTTCCTTCTAGCTGGAAGTTTGCTCTCATTCAGCCAGTCCCAAAGAAGGGTGACCATTCCCAACCCTCTAACTATCGTCCAATTGCTTTAACATCCTGTGTCTCAAAAGTTTTCGAGTCAATTCTTAACAGAAAAATCTTAAAGCATCTTTCCTGTCACAACCTTCTTTTTGATTGTCAGTATGGGTTCCATCAGGGACGCTCCATTGGCGATCTTCTCACCTACCTTTCAGACTCCTGGTCATCCTCCTTTCGTGACTTTGGCGAAAGCTTTGCCATTGCACTTGACATCTCAAAGGCTTTCGATCGAGTCTGGCATAAATCTTTGATTTCCAAACTGTCCTCCTACAGTTTCTATCCTTCTATTTAGCTTCCTTTCTGGTCGTTCTGTAGCCACTGTTGTAGACGGCCATCATCCTTCTAGAACTATCAACAGTGGTGTTCCTCAGGACTCTGTCCTATCACCAACTCTCTTCCTTTTATTCACCATTGACCTTCTAAGCTGTACATCTAACCCTATCCACTCATATGCTGATGATTCCACCCTTCACCTTTCCATTCGGTTTCTGCAGCGTCCATCTCAGCAGTTACTTCAACAAAAAAGAGATGGGGCTCTGGCACACCTAATGTCTGACTTGGTTCATATCTCTGATTGGGGTAAAAATAATCTTGTTATTTTTAATGCATCAAAAACTCAGTTCTTTCACTTATCAACCCAACAAAATCTTCCTCAGGATTACCCACTAGTGTTTAATAATGTCCAGCTTAGTCCTGCATCATCCTTGAACATGCTTGGGGTTTCATTCTCTCGGGATTTGTCTTGGAAAGAACATATTACATCTCTTGTGAAATCTGCTTCCAAGAGATTAGGTGTGCTAAGCCGACTCCGAACTTTCTTTACCCCTGCACAGTTGTTGACCTTGTACACGAGTTTTATTCACCCGTGTATGGAGTACAACTCTCATGTGTGAGGAGGGTCCCCACATGCAGCCCTTCTCAATTGAGGGGAGTCAAAGGCTTTTCGTCTCATTAACTCTCCTCCTCCTACTGATTCCCTTCAACCTTTGTCTCTTTGCTGCACTGTTGCATCTTTGTCTCTTTTTTATCGCTACTTCAATGGTCACTGTTCCTCTGAACTGTCTGCTTGTATCTCTCCACCTCTACGACGGGCTCGTAGTACCCGTCTAGCAACAAACTCTCATCCCTTTTCTGTCCAACTCACTAATGCTAGAGTTAACCGTTACTCCCAGTCCTTCATTTATGCAACTGGTCAACTCTGGAACTGTCTTTCTCTGTCTGTATTCCCTACTTCCTATGATCTCCAGTCTTTCAAATGCAGTGTGTCCAGGCATCTCGAAATGATTGGATCTTGAATTTGGCACTCTTTTGTATTGTTTTTGCTTTTTGTTGGAAGGAGCAATATGCGGGCCAGTGGCCTTTGGTTCCTTCTTCCTTGAAAAAAAAAAAGAAAAAAAAAGGGAGGGGTAGCTGAATCAGATTCACTACCAAATATGTGGTAATCCTCTTTTGCAGCTTAAATTTGCTTTTCTGAGGCTGTCACTCCACATCCTACATCACTTGTGTGTCAGGAAGATCCAGGCAGCTTCACTGCCAATACTCTATACCCTTTTCACCTTAACAATTCAGAATTTCATTCCTTTTAGCTTAGATCACATAGTGGTAGAACAAGACAAGCTATGTTCTGCATGTCCCTACAGCACTTCTTTGTGACTAGCATCTTATTCTTGTATCAGTCTATTCAAACAACTCTGCATTCATAATGAAAAGATGGGAATTTTAGGTTATTAGAGGAAAATGAGTAGGATAGTCTTCCTTCTTTGTGGGCCACAGGAAGGGTTCATAAGGGCACCTTGTCAGTTACAGCCCTTAACGCAACACTAGCTCTGTATTATCGCTGGTTAACCTGTGGATTGCCAGCCACAGCTCAGGCTGTGCTGGCCATGCATCACTGCAAATTACACTTGTATTCAAACTTACGCATGGCGCTACGCAAAGACGGAGAGGGAGAGATTTATTTTTATTTATTTTATTTAGTTATTTATTTATTTTTTACACCAGATGATGCCCTGGATGTTTATCTTCAAGTTTATATATATATATTTTTTTTGCACACCATGGGGTGGGATAAAAAAAGGTAATTGCGCAGTCCACAGGTTAAGGAGGCTCAGTAGCTCGTCTTCCATACCTCTTTACTCCTGCTTATTGCACATTAATACTGTATTTGTCGGTACCTGCTTACTAACCTGTTAACTTGCTTGCTTACTTACTTGTATGGTATGTATGCAGTTGTCAGTACTGAAAGATAGATAGCTTAAAAAAATAAGGTGTACTATGCCAAATAAATCTCTAAGAAGATGCAAGGGAGCTTCCTCAGCTGAGGAAAATACGGACCCATGAACCGAGAATAATTCTTTTTGCTGGAAGGACAAGGAGAGCATAGATTCTTCTCATGTCTTTTTCTTTCTGCAAAAATTGTTACAAAGAAAATTATTATGAATACTTTCATTTTCCAGCAATAATAAGGAAAAGGGCAATCTTCACATCCCTAGTTCTTCCTGCAAAACCTATCTCAGTACAGTATATGACAGAACTGATCATAAATATTTTTTTTAAATTCATCTGCAGTTCAGTAGGCAGCAGTGGAACTTTAACAGCCAGTTTTTATGTGGTTGCCTTTGGAAGAAAAATGGGCACTGGTATGGTACTACAGTAAACCCTTCATAAGCCGAACTATATGGATCTCTACCCTGATTCGAATTACTGAATTTTCCGTCTTACCGAATTTTCACCCCCCAAAATTGCTAAATTACCGAATTTTCATCCCCCAAAATTGCTAAGACAATACCTATTACTTGTCCTTTCAACACTAAATTAAAGAAGCATAGATAAATAAATAAGTTATGACAAAAAACATAGAGTAGGTGGTGGCGACCATCATCCTCTCACTTGATGTAGTGCTGCCTACTTCTTCCTTACCCTTTATTATTATTTTTCTGTGCCTGCCCTCCTCTCTTCCTGTTTCTCCCATCTTTCCTGTCACTTCTTATTGCATTTCTTTATTCTTTTACAGGTGGCTTTACATTGAGTGACAAGCCAAATGGTTTCCTGTAAGCCAAGAAACCATTTACAACGCTGAGTAGTAACCATATAACCAAACCATACGTGCTCCCTACGTATCAGCAAGTGGGTTGGTGGAGGGTTAGTGCCCCTCCCCATAAAACAAATAACTCAAAGTCAAATGGCCACCCCTTACGGGATTATGGCGTCAGGCAATAGATAGATAGATAGACAAAAAACAATTTAGTGCATTTAATATACAGTACCTTTAATCCCTTCAGTGCTGGGTGTATTTTCATTTTGTTGTTGCTGCCACCAGACAATTTTAGTCAGTGTAGGTTGGATCTGTGGAAGTGCATGGGGTTGGTACAGTCTTGGTTAGCCCCTTCAGTATGTGAGTCCAGTCCTGAGTGCCATAAAATCGGCTGGAGGAAGCGTAAATAAAGTAGAAATAGACGTCACAGTACTGAAGTGGTTAATTGTTAGAAAATCATTCACAGAGGCAGTACAGACTGTCAGCAGTGTGTGTTGGAGATGGATTGAATTTCACCCCCCCACATTGCAAAACCAATACGTATTACTTGTCTTCTTAACACTAAATTAAAGGAGCATATACGGTGTATAAATTAATAAAGAAATACAAAAAAGAAAGAATTCAGTGTACATAATTTGCGTTTTGGTAGAGGGAGTAGATTCGTCGGCAGTTTGTTTTGTTTTGGAGACGGAGGTGGTAGAGGTGGTTGAGTTCACACTTTAATGTAAATTCTAAACAGTACCCAGTATTTATTTCGCTCTACATTAAGAACTAAACTTAAATGTAATCACTGTAATAGACTGCAGTGTAACACCTTTCGTTAGAGGTAGTAGATTCATCGGCAGTTTGTTTTGTTTTGGAGACGGAGTTGGTGGATGTGGTTCAGTTCACACTTTAACGTAAATTCTAAACTGTACCCAGTATTTATTTCACTCTATATTAAGAACTAAACTTAAATGTAATCACTGTAATAGACTGCAACATAACACCTTTCGTTAGAGGCAGTAGATTCGTCGGCAGTTTGTTTTGTTTTGGAGACGGAGGTGGTGGAGGTGGGTGAGTTCACACTTTAACATAAATTCTAAACAGTACCCAGTATATATTTCACTCTATATTAAGAACTAAACTTAAATGTAATCACTGTAATAGACTGCAGTGTAACACTTTCAGTAGTAATAGTACTGAACTTTAATCATGATCACTATACTAAGGCACACGCACACATTTTTCATTTTTTTAGCTTCATTCCTTTACGACGAGGTGCCAGTATCACTTCTTTTAAGCTTTGAACCTTCCATGGCAAGGCAGAAGGCAAAAGGAGAGCACTGCTCAGCACTAGATGACAGTAAGAATGGCGCAAGTACCGTCTCCAAAAGCAAGCAGCAGACTGGCGCCATGTGTCTGCCTGGCGCCATTTCTCCCCCTACTTTCCAATTTCGGTCTACTTTCATACGTGGCCTCAGCCTGAGTTCGGCTAACCGAAGATTCCGTCTTCTAAAAGTTCGACTTATGGAAGGTTTACTGTATTTCAGTTTTTACTTTTTTTTTTTTTTTTTTTTTTTTTTGTAGGTGGGGGCACTCACCATCTACTCACTTGATGTAGTGCAGCTTTAGGTGCCTGACCTTTCCTCTCTTCCTTCTTTCCCCTTCTGTCTTTCTTTCCTTCATTCTTTCTTCTTCCTTCTGCCTGCAGGCGACTTTACACTTCCTCTTCTGTCTTTCTTTCCTTCACTCTGTTCTGTTCCTTCTGCCTATGGGTGGCTCTACACTGGGTGACAAGCCAAGTGGTTTCCTGTACACCAAGAAACCATTTACATTGCTGGGTAGTAACCATATAAGCAAATTTTGGCACCTGGTGGTTTAGTGAGTAATTAAGACACCCCAATCGGATTGAGCCTGAGTAGGTTTATATTCAAGGGGTGGTTGGGGTTTATTGCTTATATAATGCCACTCAGGGATGAGTGAGGCTGGTCACTCTCATCTGAACCCTTTCGTCTGCGATAAGTTTCAGTAAGTTTCATGTTCCACGACACATCGCCTTTCTCTCCTCCCCCCCACCTGGTGCGCACTCCAAAAAAGTGTATTCTCGACTTATTTTCACCACCCAGACATATTTATTTTTGCCACAAAACCTACATATTCCTATTTGTGGATGTTTGTTCTACATGATAACCCCCCCCAAAAAAACTACGTACATTAGGGTAGTGCGAATAAACATTTGGGAACATTCATCTCACCTCCATGATAACCCAAAAAAAAAAAACCTACGTACATTAGGGTAGTGCGAATAAACATTTGGGAACATTCATCTCACCTCCCAGCATCATAGCTTGAATGTTTCCTGACATATCTTTACATGTTATACCATCATTTGAAAGAGAATTTTATTAGCTTTCGATTGGGATAGTTGGCATTTTGATACAAGGTATGGTTTTTGAGTAATGAGCGAAAAAGTAAAACCTTTTTCCGACGGAGAACTGAGTTTTTATTCAGGGAACTCTAGCGAAAAACTTTTCTTGGTAGTGTTGTGTTTTTATTTCATCATCTTATGCAGAATTTTATGGGCTTTCATTTGAGATCAGAACGGTTCTCCTACGCCTCATAGTTTTCAAGAAAAATGCAAAAAACTACAGTGTACTCACACCATTTCGTGACTATAGGGCTGTTTCCTGCCTCCCTCAAGCCTACTGCACTGTTTCACTATTTCTTTGCACTTTAGGTAGTGCAAACTATATTCACATGATACACTGACACTCATTTTATATGTGAATACTCACATTTGGTGAAGGGTAGAGGCAGTGTAGTTCTGGGACCAGTTTTAGAAACAGTAGCAAAATCTTCGTTGGCCCAACTGCTGATAACTGTCACAAATGCTTCACAGACACCTAAATTTCCTATTGCAAACACCAAATCTAATCACAATAGTGCCCAAAAACTCCACATAAACACTATTGGTATAGTGAAATATGTTGTTCTGCCATGATGCGGGTAATGGAGTGGATTTAAAGGGACCGCGCACTTCTCCCCTGCTGACATCTAGTTTGGTACTAAAGAACCTGTGTGCACTGACGCTGGTATCGGGTCCCACTGTTGCCAACTCATTACTTTTGACGTGAGCCAGGCAAGCTATGATGCCGCAAAAAATGACGCAAATTGACCGGTTTTTTTTTTATGACGCTTAAGGCGTCATTGTGTATTTACGAGGAAAGATCCAAATGGCGCCTAAAGCATCTTCGTGTACGAAAGGGTTAAATGTCAGGATCAACTTGCCTAGCCCTGGGCTCCTACTCTCCTCATTGGGCGGCATAGGATTAGATGATGTATGGATTTTTTTTTTTCCCCACATCGACAGAATTGGAAGAGGATTCTCACTTTTCTGTTGTAAATGCTTCATTTAGTTCTAGCACAAGCTTTACCATAGAAAATGGGGGGGCAGCTTTTCCAGCTTGTAGCACTCTGGTATTGCATATTATATTAGATTTAAGTTAGGTTAGATTTGGTAACTGGGAGCCTGGGCAGGGTTCACAGAAAACCAACAACACCCTATGCTATACTATGTCAAGATGACTATGTGTGGACTTTGTGTTGTATGCCTTTACACTTTAGATTAAAATGTCCCCAGTTAGGACGCTTTAAGCATGCTTTAAACTCATCTGATTAACAGTAATGGCAAAAGTTTAATTATGGGTATATCATTGTCTATCTATCTATCTATTGCCAGACACCATAATCCCATTTGACACGTATGGTTTGGTTATATGGTTACCACCCAGCGTTGTAAATGGTTTCTTGGCTTGCAGGAAACCATTTGGCTTGTCACTCAATGTAATGCCACCTGTAAAGGAAAGAAAAGCAGTAAGAAGTGACAGGAAATATAGGAGAAATAGGAAGAAAGGAGGGCAGGCACAGAAAAAGAATGATAAAGGCTAAGGAAGAAGTAGGCAGTACTGGTGGTTAATCCATTTCATCCAGTGATGTACAGTACATTACTTTTATCATTTTTTCTGCTACTTCCAGATCATTCTATTCACTTTAGGGGAGACACCCTTTTATGAAGAGGTTAAATTAGTCCATCTTATCTCACCATTTTGAAAAGTTTTTCCAAAGAAAAATAATGCTGAAGATGGCAAAAATAAAATGTATATACTGTACTAGAAAACACTCAGAGTGCATACCTCCGCCAATGCCAGATCTGAATTCGTCCCCAAATTTAATCAATTCTTTCTTGGCCCATGGCTCACGTATCCACAGAATTTAATTGAAATTCATTGAGAAATTTTGGAGATACAGTATTGCCTGGACAAACAGGTGGATACATAACCTCCTCCAGCTTTGTTGGCAGAGGTAAAAATAAGTTCATCAGTTTGAAGGGGCTACCAAAGCCTGATCTACTACTGTATTCTGTGTCTTCATTTGTCGTCTGTTTACAGATGTTGCAAGGAGGCAACCGCAAGTTTACCGGCAGTGCGCAAGATTACTTGGACTGGTTCAAGGGGGTGGAGTTTGAGAAGGTGTGTACTGTAGACTCTAGATTTACTGAATAATGTGACTAGACATGAATGAACACATCACAGCCTTGTTATGTGACCCAATAACTGCAGGCATTCCTTGTTATGAGTCAGGAATGTGGTCCAAAATATCTTAGTGTTTTTGGTATGACTGGTACTGTTAGTTGGGGAAGTAGGAAAATGAGTTTTATATGGTATGGAACTTCAGTAGGTGCCTTTACTGTATTGTAGGGTTGGTTGTTGTTTTTTTTTATAAAAAAATCTGATTTTTTTTTTAATTCAATTTATTTTATTTTTTTTATTTACTGGTATTTGATTTTTCTGTTTATTATATACAGTATCTAATATTTCAAAAGCTGTATACTGAATACTGTTAACTTCATGTCCTGTCCACTGATGATTCAGGCTGGAAGCCACTGCCCAGAATCCAGATACATACCTGTTCAAGTCCTGTCTGTACACTACTGGTTAAGGCTGAGTTGCCAGTGGTAATCAAGACAGCATATTCCAAAGCTGGCTATATTTACACACAGAAAAATCTAAAGCTGATATTATTATGACATGGCCTTAAGTGACCAAGCATAGCCTACCTAGTCTTATAGCTTTAGGTTTTTAAATATAGACTGCAAAGTTAGGACAAATTCCTGAGAAATTGGAGAAAGTTTTGGCCTGAACTACACTAGTCATCGTGTTAGCAACAATATACTGATATATTTCCAGATTTTGATTTTTGGCTATGTGGTAGGTGGTGGCGACCATCATCCACTCACTTGATGTAGTGCAGCCTACTTCTTCCGTAGCCTTTATCATTCTTTTTCTCTGCTTGCCTTGCTCTCTTCCTTTTTCTCCCATCTTTCTTGTCACTTCTTATTGCTTTTCTTTCCTTTACAGGTAGCTTTACATTGAGTGACAAGTCAAATGGTTTCATGTAAGCAAAGAAACCATTCACAATGCTGGGTGGTAACCATATAACCAAACCATACGTGCTCCCTGTGTGTCAACAAGTGGGTTGGTGGAGGGTTAGTGCCCCTCCCTGTAAAACAAATAACTCAAAGTCAAATGGCCACCTCTTACGGGATTATGGCATCTGGCAGTAGATAAATAGATTTTTGGCTCATTATTTCAGATGTACAAATGATTTCAATACATCGTTACACAAATGTAAAAATATTTTTTCTGTCATATAGTGTAGCAATTTCTAATGGCACCATTCTCCAAAATCTTCTAACTTAATGCTTAAGTATCTGAATAAATGAATTCCAACACAAAGTTATACACAACTTTTATTTTTGATAACTTTTAGATAAAAAAAAATGAAAATATATAAAATCATGATTTTTTTTGTGATAGCAAAAAAATAAGTGATTTAATCACATGATTAAATCAATTTGATTTGATCAGTTCCAACCCTGCTGTGTTGTACTCTGAACCTGCCTGCAATTAGAGAAGAAAAAAAAGTGACATAACAAGGACGTTTAGTATCATGACTAAACACTTCCAAGCTTGTAATACTGTAGTGTGTTTATTGTAACCTGAAATAGATCCCTAACCACTTTCAGCTCATGGTCAGTTGATGGCAGAATGTAAGCAGATGGGGTGGTTGATTTGACCAGTAACCAAGGAGACCCATACCTCATGATTAAGACATTGGATTTCATGCAACCATTTCTTGGTCTTCAAGCTGTCGGAATGGCCCAGTTTTGTTGGGTGGGAAAAACACACACACACACACACACAGTAAAATTATACATCAAACATATTGGTACTTAATTTAGTACCGATATTACTTGATGTATGATATTGTTATTAGTCTTGTATTGCTGTACCATACTTCGTAGTATTCTGATTTTGTATACAATAACCACAATACCGGTATGTACAACATGGTATGGCCAGCGCTGGGACCATTTTTTCAACTTTCGAAAATCAATTTTTTTTTTTTGTACCAACTTGAAGAGAAGCATTTGGCATGCCAGGCAATGTAATTTTTAGCTTCCTAAACCCATCCTGTGATTTGTAATGAATCAAGGAAAAATTCTTAAAATGACTGCCACCATGCTGGTGAAAACCAGGCAAAAGCGCAGCAGAACATCATAGTAGAAATATCCATATATTCATCACCCCAAAGCTTCAGTATTGCTGAAATGGTTTGAAATGACTAGAAATATGTAATATGAGCAGAATCAGTACATATTATGGGAGGTTTTATTTAGTGGTAGGTGGAGATTCTCACCATCTACTCACTCGATGTAGTGCTGCTTTGGATGTCTGCCCTTTCCTCTCTTCTTTCCTTCCTCATCCGACTCTCTTTCCTTCTTTATTTCCTCTTCCTTCTGCCTATGGGTGACTTTACACTCCCTCTTCTGTCTTTCTTTCCTTCACTCTTTCCTCTTCCTTCTACCTCTGAGTGACTCTACACTGAGTGACAAGCCACACCAGGTTGTTATCATATAACCAAATTATGGCACTTGGTGGTTCAGTGGATAATTAATCCACTACAATCAGATTGAACCTGTGTACAGTAGGCACGGAAAGTATTGACGCTAAAGGGCCGACGTCATTTTTTTTCGCGTTAAGTGAAGTAGGGTCAATACTACCCTCCCCTGTGATGCGAAATGAGCTGACGCTTTTTCAACGGGAGCTGGCAACCCTGCTTGATAGGTTTGGCACCACAGGAGCGGGCTCAGTAATGTTTGGGCAGCCACAGGAGGAGGATTGTCTCTGTGTGTGATGCACCACGAGGGCATGTTTTGACTCAAATAATTTAACACAGTTATTTGGTTACCTACCACATTCTCATCATGCCTAAAGTAACCACAAGCAAGGACAAACGTGTGGAAGTGATTACTTTATACAAAGCTAGCCACAAACTCCCATTTATTGCAAATCAAACAGGTGTTAGACTGAGGACAGTGCAGAGGCTGATGAAGCGGTTCAAGGACAGTGGGGAGGCCATTCCTCCCACTCCACTTCCCAAGCCTGGGAGACCTCGTAAGACAACCTTCAGGACCCATCAGCTGATCTCAAGACAAGTTAGCAAGGATCCAAGGCTAACAGCATGGGATTTAAAAGAAAAGAACCCACAGTTGCTGGCAGATGTGTCTGTCAGAAGTGTGCAGCAGCTGTTGCATGACAATCTGGGCTACAGGAGTTTTTGTGCTCGTAACAAACCACTGCTAACTGCACTTCAGAAGAAAAAGAGAGTAAATTTTTGTAAGAAATCTTGCCTGGAGTGAGGAGCTATAGAAAACTGTGCTTTGGAGTGATGAGTCAACATTTACTGTCACTGGTACCCCTTCATCACGAGTGTACCGCAAACCAGGCAATGACCCCCTGGATCCTAAGTACACTTCCAAGTTTGTTAAATACCAAGCCTCAATCATGGCTTGGGGCTGCTTTACATATTATGTTGTTGGTGAGTTGGTAATTCTACCTGCAAATGAAAAATTGAACCAGAACAATTATTTGGAGCTCTTATGTGATGTTTTAAGTGACTCTTTTGATAAAACCAAGGCAAGAGTATTTATGCAAGATTCTGCCCCTGCACATGTTGCAAAGTCAGTGAAACAGTGGCTAACAGACTGTGAGGTTCCCTTTATTCGAGATTGGCCCGGAAGCAGCCCAGATGTCAATCCCATTGAGAATTTATGGGCGCACATGAAGCGGCAGCTGCGTAGTATGGACACATCATCTTTGCCTAAACTTGAGGCTGCAGTCAAGCAGCTATGGAGCAGTTTTAGTCTGTCTGTTCTGCAAAACTACGCCATCAGTCTCCCCAGACGCCTTAAGAAGATAATAAAGGTGAAGGGGAATGTCAGTAAATACTAAATTCAATGGTGAGTGTTAATTTATTTGTTTCTCCTTGCTAACCACAAGAATGTTTTCTTTTTTTTAAGATGGCGTCAACACTTTCCGCGCATACTGTAGGTTTATATCCAAGGGATGGTTGGGGTTTATTGCTCACGTAATGCCACTTAGGGATGAGTGAAGCTGGTAACTCTCATCTTGAATGTCAGGACCAACTTGCCTAGCCCCGGGCTCCCACGCTTTTCATGGGGCGGCATAGGATTGGTTGATGGATGGATGGATGGTGCCACCATATGAAAGCATCTCTCTTTAGTACTAAAACATGAATTGAAAGATTATAATAAGGAATGGTCTTTGTGGTAGGTCGAGGCGCTCACCATCCATTCACTCGATGTAGTGCTGCTCTTGGGTGTCTGCCCTTTCCTCTCCTCCATCCTTCTTTCCTTCAATCCTTTTGTCTTTCTTTCCTTCAGTCTTTCCTTGTCCTGCCTGTGGGTAACTTTACATTCCCTCTTCTGTCTTTCTTGCCTTCATTCTTTTCTCGTCCTTCTGCCTGTGGGTGATCTACACTGAGTGAGAAGCCAAATGGTTTCCTGTACACCAGGAAACCACTTACTATGCTGAGTGGTAACCATATAACCAAATTATGGCACCTGGTGGTTCAGTGGGTAATTGAGGTGCTCTCAGGCGGATTGACCCATTGAAGGTTTATATCCACGGGGTGATTGGGGTTTATTGCTCACATAATGCCATTCAGGAATGATGTGAGGCTGGTCACTCTCATCTTAAATGTCAGGACCAACTTGCCTAGCCCCGGGCTCCTACGCTTCTCTGGGGGGCGACATAGGATTGGATAATGAATGAATGAATGGCATTAGTTTCCATCTTTGGCAACAGTACCTTTTTTGAAGTATGTGGACAGAAATAGAGATGAATTCTTTTATGCAATTTTACAGTTGCATTATCATACAAGAAAATAAATGCCAGGTATTTATAGTGAGTTCTTCACCAAAAATCCAGTAAGCATTATCATCAATACCAACACCATCATAATCATTATCATTGTAATCATCATCATCATCATCATTATCACAGCATCCTGACCTTTACTAGTCTCCATGAACACTCCCCCAGGTATTCCTCCCAGCCAGCCAGACTGATGGTGAGGGCCTTCCTCCTGTCGAGGATGTAGAGCCTCTCCGACCCCCGCCCCTTCCTGAGTACCTGCGGAGGGAGCAGGGCCAGGAATATGCCCACAAGTACCAGGAGGAATTCATGAAGGATATGGAGGTGACTTGGAGTTAATGTCTGATTTTAGGGTTGATTGATTCAACCTCAATTGTTTTGTCAAAGAGGACAAAACTGATAAAATTTCTAAGTATAAGCAGATAACAGGCACCTAAGATTAAACAGAGTATATACATAGGGTTTTGTCTTCGAGCTCTGAGGGTATGCTGGGAGGAGTATTTGCAAGAGGAGTGTGACCACATGTACAAAACTCACTGATTTAAAGTGCTGTCCCTGCTTCATTCTCACTGCAAGGAGAAAACTCATAGATATTAAGCAGAGAACAGAATGTGGTAAAGTTCAACAGAAGAATTTTAATGCCAAACAACACGGTGTTACAAAATGTTTCTTGCATAATGTATGAAATGGGAACAGAAGTAGTGAGAACTGCCCCTACCATGACTGGGGAGTTGGTAAAACATCAGGGAGCCAGACAGGGAAAATATATGACAGGAGTTTATCTTTTACCGTGTAAAGTCGATGAATGGTCATATGTAGGAGAAATAATTTAAGGAAATGAAATAACAGTAAGTGAGCATAGATCTATCTCTCTATTGTCAGGTGCCTTAATCCCGTAAGGGGTAGCCACAAACAAATCACCTCCATGTCACATCGTCCTTCGCCATTTCACTGCCCCACTTCCAGCTCACACCCCCCTCTCTCATATACCTCTGCACTCCATCCCTCCATCTCATCCTTGGCCTCCCCCCTCCTCTCCCCCCTTCCACCTCACTCACATACACTCTTCTTGTCAGTGTCTCACTTTCCACCTTCTCCACATGAGCATAGATGTGACAGGAAAATCAGTCTGAATAATGCAGTTGTTAAACATAAGTGGGATAATGACCATAGAATAGCTCATTTGATAAGAAAATAATATACTGTACAGTATGCAAGAGAAGGTGTCTCTAATCTGCTTATATTGAGAAATTTAATAACTTTAACAATTTTTTTGTTTTTTTTGCAAAACCATTGGCATTCTTGTTAAGTAGTGGGATGCCAGACTACTTGTAGGTCAGTTGCATTATTTCATAAATATTTTTGTTTTTGTTGTCTTTGTTCCCCCTGGGGGTAGGGTTTTTTTTCAAGAATTTTCCCCCAGTATCCCTGCTTGTCGTAAGAGGCGACTAAAAGGGTTGGTGGTGGGTTAGTGCCCCACCCCGTAAAAACAACTAACTAAAAATATGAACAAGAAGCCTCGGACCAGGACTGACCAAAAGTTGACGAAAAAGGACCGGACAAAGGATGTGGTAAAGATTGCAACTTGGAATATTAGGGGTATGAATGATGAGGTGAAAGAGAGAGAGATTGTACAGGTGCTTGAGAGTGCAAAAGTGGATATATGTGGAATAACTGAAACTAAATGGCGAGGTGAGAGTGTGAGAGAATGGGAGTATGGATGGGGTATATGCATGGGAGTGGGTGAGAATGAGAGCGCGAAAGAGAGAGAGTTGCTGTGAGCAACAGGTGGAAGGAGAATGTAAGAGAGTATGGATCAGTTGGGTCAAGGATTGTGTGGGTAAGAGTGAAAGTTGGACTACAAATGTGGGCAATTGTGTGCGTGTATGTGCCAACGCAAGATCATGTAAGTAGAGTGAGAGAAGAGTTTTGGACAAATGTGGAAGCCTGCTTGGAAAAGTTTGAAAGGGATGAGAGAGTGCTTCTAATTGGAGATATGAATGGAAAAGTAGGGAATGAGAAGGTGGATGGAGTGGTTGGTGAGTGGGGTGTGCCTGCAGAGATGGATGAGAATGGCAGTGCTTTAGTGGACATTTTTGCTGGGAGGGGGTTGGTGTTAGCTAATACCCTCTTCAGGCACAAAATGATCCATAGGTATACATGGCAAGTGGTAAGAAGAGAGGACGGTGGAATGAATGAACGGAAGGCAGTGATTGACTGTTTGTGTGGATGAAAGAATGAGAAGATGTGTAATGGATGCAAGAGTATATAGAGGTTGGGGGAGTGGACTTTCTGACCACCACTTGGTGGTGGCCAGAATCAGAATCCAAACAAGATGGAGGAAGAGAAGAAGGGAAGGACAGGAGGAAGTATTTGTTGCAAGGAGCGTAGAAAAGTTACTAGAGAATGGAATAAAGGCTGAATATAAAAGGGAAGTGGAGGAGCGATTGGGTAATTATAGATTGGAGCAGATGGGGGACGTGGAAGGTGTGTGCAAGGTATTCACAGAAGAAATCTGTGCAGCATGTGAGGTGGTGTGTGGGGTGAAGAGAAGACGAAAGGGGGTTCAGGGAACAGCATGGTGGACTGAAGAGGTGAGAGAGGCTGTGGCATAAAAGAAGAAAGCATGTAATGAGTGGATGAGGAACAGGGGCGACGAAGAAGCTGAGAGACGGACGAGAGAGTTATATGAAGTGAGGAGGAAAGAGGTGAAAAGATTAGTAAGAGAGAGTAAGAAGAGAGTGGATGAGGAATTTGGAAGGAATTTGAGTGCAAAGTGAAGGGAATGTAAGAAAATGTTCTGGAAGGAGGTAAAGAGAGCTAGACAGGGTGCCAACGAAATCAGTGGGGGTGTGAAAGATAAAAATGGTAGATTACTAGTGGAGAAGGGAGAAAAAGTAAACAGATGGAGAGAACACTTTAATGAACTTTTGAACATAGAGAATGAAAGTAATGCAAGTATAAGTGGCTGGGGAATGGCAGGGAGGAGGAGGGTTGTGAGAAGAGAGGAAGAAATCACCAGGATGGCAGTGGTGGAAGCAATGAAGAAAGTTAAAATGGGGAAAGCCCCAGGAATTGATGGAGTGTGTGGTGAAATGCTGAAGCATGGGGGAGAGATAGTAATAGAATGGATGTGGAAGGTGTGCAGATTGGCTTGGGAGGAGGGTAGAGTCCCGGAGGATTGGAAGTCAGGTATAATTATTCCTCTGTACAAAGGAAAAGGGGAAAAAGCAGTGTGTGGTAATCATAGGGGCATTTGCCTTCTCAGTGTAATAGGAAAAGTATATGGTAGGATACTTATTGACAGAGTTAGGGAAATTACAGAGGAATTAGTTGGAGAAGAACAAGGAGGTTTTAGGAAGGGAAGAGGTTGTGTAGACCAGATATTCATTCTTAGATCCTTAGTGGAAAAGTTTCTAGAGAAGGGCAAGAAGTTATATGCAGCCTTCATAGATCTGGAGAAAGCATATGACAGGGTGGATAGACAAGGTTTGTGGAAGGTATTAAGAATATATGGAGTGGATGGGAAGTTGTTGAAGGCAGTGAAGAGTACGTATGAGGGTGCTAAGGCTGCAGTGTGTGTGGATGGCAAACTGAGTGAATCTTTCCATTTGAAGGTTGGATTGAAACAAGGATGTGTCATGTCTCCATGGTTGTTCAATCTGTACATGGATGGGATTATAAAAGAGATACAAGGTCGGGCAGTGGATGTTGGAGTGGCCCTAGTGAGAGAGGGCAGTGTTTGGAAACTCCCTGTACTGTTGTTTGCAGATGATACTGTGTTGTTGAGCGAAGACAAAGGGGAGCTGCAAGGCTTGGTAGGTGAGTTTGGGAGAGTGTGTAAGAAACGGAATCTAAAGGTGAGTGTAGGGAAGAGTAAAGTGATGGTCTTCGAGAGAAGTGAAGCCAGTGAATGTACAGTGAGATTGGATGGGAAGGAAATGGAGAATGTGAGTGAATTTAAGTACTTGGGCAGTGTGATGAGTAAGGATGGAAGTCTGGAGGGTGAATTGCTCGAAAGGGTGCAGTAGGGAAGGAAGGTTGCTGGTTCGTTGAAAGCAGTGATAAGAAACAGGGAGGTGAGTATGGAAGTGAAAAAGTTGTTACATGACAGTATTGTGATACCAACTCTAACATATGGAAGTGAAGCTTGGACCCTGTTGGAAGGACAGAAGTCAAGAGTGAGAGCAGTGGAAATGAGTTATTTGAGAAGAGCATGTGGAGTCACATGGAGAGACAGACTAACAAATGAGGAAGTGAAGGAGCGTTGTGGTGTAGTTGAGGACGTGATGGGAAGCGTTAGGAGAAACACATTAAGGTGGTTTGGGCATGTGGAGAGGATGGAGAGTGAAAGACTGACAAGGAGAGTGTATGTGAGTGAGGTGGAGGGGGCGAGAGGGAGGGGGAGGCCTAGGATGAGATGGAGGGATGGAGTGGAGAGGTATATGAGAGAGGGGGGTGTGAGTTGGGAGTGTGGTAGTGAAATTGCAGGGGAGAGAGTGACATGGAGGCGATTTGTTTGTGGCCACCCCATTCGGGATTGAGGCGTCTGGCAGTAGATAGATAGATAGATAGTCACTGGTGTCCCAGGCCTGGACTATTTAAATCACTTGTTGCTACCAGTGTATGACCTGCCTGAAGAAGCCAGCTTGGCAAAATGTTGAATGAAATGGGTCCTTTCTCTGCACTTGGTGTTCTTCTACGTAGGAGGGAAGTTGCCTTGTATGAAAATGAGTTTGGAAGTAACGTGGGTGTTATCTGGGAAGAGGAAGGAATTAGGAAGATTTTAAATGGTGGGAAATAAGAAAGGAATAAAGAATAAATGTAACTGAAATATGAAAAGATGAGAGAGCTAACAAGGTGACTGTATCATGGAAATAAGAAGTAGCTGAAAAAGAAAGATGTCAACCTAATGTCATCAGCAATTTCTCTGTCTTTGTTGTTGTTTCCCCAGGATAATCTTCACTGCTTTTATCCCAGGCTAATCGTTATTGTTTTTACCCCAGACCTATCGTTGTTATTCTGGGCTTATCTGTTACCCCTTGCACATCTTTCACTACACAGCATGTTAATTACAACTCTCACCTCTTTTATCATAACAGCTGGCACAGAGCTCTGGTCGAAGAATACAAACAACTCGTGCAACGGGCCTCATGGATATCGAGGAAGACACAGCCACAAGAGCACCCAGTGATGATGACGATGATGATATTCAGAAAACGCAAGTCTATCTTCACTATGACTTCACCAAGCATCATACTGAATCCATGCTGCCTGTTTTTGATGCTAAAAAGGAGGTGGGAGTTTGTTGGGCTTGCTAAAATTGATAGATCTATCTATCTGTGTATTGCCAGATGCCTTAATCCTGTAAAGGGTGGCCACTAGCAAATCGCCTCCCTGTTGCCCGGTCCCTCGCCATTTCACTATCCTGCTCCCAGCTCACACATCCCTCTCATATACCTCTCCACTCCATTCCTCCATCACATCCTTGGCCTCCACCTCGCTCACATACACTCTCCTCATTAGTCTCTTGCTCTCCATCCTCTCCACATGGCCAGACCACCTCAGCATGTTTCTCCTAACACTTTCTCTCATATCCACAGCCACACCACAATGCTTCTTCACTTCCTCACTTGCCAGTCAGTCTCTCCATGTAACTCCACATGCTCCTCTCAGATAACTCATTCCCACTGCTCTAACTCTTGACTTGTGTCCTTCCAACAAGGTCCAAGCTTCACTTCCATACATTAAGTGTTGGTATCACAATACTGTCATGCAGCAAATTTTTTACCTTTGTTCTCACTTCCCTGTTTCTCATCACTGCTTTCAAAGAACCAGCAACCTTTCTTTCTTGTTGTACCCTTTCAAGCACTTCACCTTCAAAACTTCCATCCTTACTCATCACACTACCCTTGAACATGCTTGGGGTTTCATTCTCTTGGGACTTATCTTGGAAAGATCATATTACATCTCTTGTAAGATCTGCTTCCAAGAGATTAAGTGTGCTAAGTTGACTCCATACCTTCTTTACCCCTGCACAGTTGTTGACTTTATACACAGGTTTTTTTCGCCCCTGTGTAGAGTACAACTCTCATGTGTGGGGAGGCTCCCCCCATTAGTGCTCTCAGTAGGGTGGAGTCAAAGGCTTTTCATCTCATTAACTCTTCTCCTCTTACTAGCTTCCTTCAACCTCTGTCACTTCGCCGCACTGCTGCATCATTATCTCTTTTCTATCGCTGCTTCAGTGGTCACTGCTCCTCTGAACTGTCTGTTTGCATGCCTCCACCTCTATGATGGGCACACAACACCCATGTAGCAACAAACTCTCATCCCCTTTCTGTCCAGCTCTCTCATGCAAGAGTTAACTGTTACTCCCAGTCCTTCATTTATGCAACAGGTCAGTTCTGAAACTGTCTACCTCTGTCTGTATTTCCTGCTTCCTAGGATCTCCAGTCTTTCAAACGCAGTATGTCCAGGCATCTCGAAATTTGATTTTTTTTTTCTTTTTTTTTAGGAACGGTTTGTGGGCTTTTAGCCTTTGGTTCCTCCTTTCTTGCATTAATAAAAAGAAAAAAAAGATAGAAATGCACTCACATTTTCCTTTTCCTCATCATCCATCCTCACTGTACATCCAGTGACTTCATTTCTCTCGAAGACCATAACTTTACTCTTCCCTACATTCACTGTTAGATTCCGTTTCTTACACACTCTTCCAAACACATTCACAAATCCTTGCACTTCCCCTTTGTTTTCACTTAAAAATATAGTATTATCTGCAGATAACAGTACAGGGAGTTTCCAAATGTTACCCTTTCTCATTAAACCAGCTTCTACATCCTCTGCCCTACCTCTTTTATAACCCATTCTTATACAGATTGAACAACCATGGATGCATGACCCATCCCTGTTTCAGTCCAACATTCAGATAGGAAAATTCACCCAACTCACTATCCACACACTCGTCAACTTTAGCCCCCTCATACATACTCTTCACGGTATTTAACAGCTTCCCATTTATTGCATATATTCATAATATTTTCCTCATTCTTTGTCTATCCAACCTGTCGTATGCTTTCTACAAATCCACGAAGGCCACGTACAACTTCTTTCCCTTCTCAAGAAACTTTTCCACTAAAGACCTAAAAATGAATATCTGAGCTTTGCAACCTCTTCCTTTCCTAAAACCTCCCTGTACTTCAACTGATTCCTCTGTTAAATCCTTAACTCTGTCAATAAATATCCAACCATATACTTTTCCTGTTACACTAAGAAGACAAATGCCTCTCTGAATACCATACGCTTCTTTTTCCCCTTTTCCGTTGTACAGGAGAATAATTATACCTGCCTTTCAATCCTGCGGGTCTCTACCTTCCTTCTAAAGCAGTTTACACATCTTCCATATCCATTCTGCTACTACCTCTCCCCCATGCTTCAGCATTTCACCACACATTCCATTAATTCCTGGGGCTTTTCCCATTTTGACTTTCTTCATTGCATCCGCTACTTCCATCCTGGTGATTTCTTCCTCTCTTCTCACCTCCCTCCTCCCAGCCATTCCTCAGTCACATATGCTCGCAGTGCTTTCATTGACTAAGTTTAACAGTTCCTTAAAGTGTTCTCTCCATCTGCTCACTTTTTCTCCCTTCTCCACTAGCAATCTACCATCACCCTGTCAAACTCTCTTTACCTCTTTCTGGAACATTTTCTTACATTCCCTCAACTGTACATTCAGATCCCTTCCAAGTAATAGAATGCACTTATTGGGGGACTTTCTGAGTGCTTAGTCATCCCCAGCTTGGTCCTACAGCAGTCCTTTGCAGGTTACCATGTTTGTAACAGTTGTCGATTATTTGTACACTGTGTAAAACTGTGAGATATAATGTGGCATATACCATTTAAATTATTAAAATATTACTTAGAAAAATCATAACCAATAAGAAAGATTATAATTTGTATAATTTTATGATTACCTTCATAGCCTCGCTACTCAAATAGCAGCCCTTACCAACTTTGCCTTGCATAATTATTGTTTGAGTTAGTGGACGGTGTAACTGGTATCTTGTATAGATTAAGGCCTGCTAATTATTCACTATTAACATTCACTGACAACAGTGATGAGAAATAGGGAGGTGAGTATGGAGGTCAAGAAGTCACTGCATGATAGTATCGTGATCCCTACCCTGACGTATGGAAGCGAGGGATGGACCTTGCTAGAGGGTAACAAGTCAAGAGTGAGAGCAGTGGAAATGAGTTACTTGAGAGGAGCATGTGGAGTGACATAGAGGGACAGGTTGACGAATGAAGAAGTGAAGAAACATTGTGGGGTGGATGTGGATGTGGTTGAGAAGATTAGAAGTACACTGAGGTGGTTTGGACATGTGAAGAGAATGGAGAATGAAAGACTGACTAAGAGGGTGTATGCAGGTGGGGTGGAGGGAGGGAGAGGGAGGGGAAGACTGGGGATGAGGTGGAGGGATGGAGTTTAGAGATATATGAGGGAGGGGGGAGGGGGCTGGGGGAAGGGTAGGCAAATGGTGGGTGACAGAGCGACTTGGAGGCGTTTTGTCTGCGGCCACGCTTTGCGGGATTAGGGCATCGGGCTATAGATAGATAGATAGAACATTAATCATTTTACTGACAGTCCTTTTATTATCAAAAATTTAATATTTTGTAAATTTAAGCCCTTAACGTATTGCTCAGAGACTCATGCATGTAACATTCGAAGGACTGTCCTGAATAGAACAGCCCATGCCTGTTTACCAAAAGTACAATATTTCTTTGGTACGTGAACCAAGATTGTTCCGTCTGTCTTTAGTTCATATTTGAAAAGATGTGTGAACCACAGTAATCACTTTTGTATCTGAGCTTCAGTGATTGGGCCAGAGGGGGGCTGGGTAAAAAAAAAAAAAAATCAGATAATGACAAATATAGTATTTTAGGCATACAGTTGTCTGTACAGCATGGGTGCATTACATTACTCACAAATTTACAAGCCTGCCTCCTCAATCTCATCCTCACAGTCATTGTCACTTGTGGGTATTGTGGTTGGATGAGGTGCTGTTGAGATGGATGGTTGGCCACATGATGGTGTAGGCGATGGTGAAAGTGATGTTACAGGAGTGGTCAGCTTGAAGAACGTGTCGAATGTTGTTTGTTTGAACACCCATTTGCACTTATTTCTGATGAACAGATCACAAAGTTCTCGGAGGGAGCTTGAGGCATTGTGGAAGGGTGGTATAGCATTTGGGTGCTCACAGTAATCATTGAGGGTCTCAGAGGCTTCCCTTTTGTCAGCCTTAGGCATGGAGGAGAACGTACAAGGCATGCAAAGGCAGTGACGTGGTGTGGGTGTTTGTTATTGTCTCGGTTCACTGTGCCACCTACTGGCCATCGTGTGAGTTTCACCACACGCACGAAATTAAAATTTCTCTCATGTATTTTTTACAGTTTATTCCATCCATCCATCCATCCATCCATCCATCCATCCATTCATCATCTAAGCCTGTGTTTCCCCATGAGGAGCGTAGGAGCCTGGGGCTATGCTAGTTGATCCAGGCATTTAAGATGAGAGTGATAATTTTCTTAGTTATTCAGTATGAAGGTTCAGAAAATGTTGAGGTTTGTATAATGAAGGTTCACATATGCAGGTGATTACTGTATACTGAATTAAAGGAGTTAAATGCAGTAATTCATTTCAGAGGCTGTTGAATTCAGGAGCTGCTTATTGCTCTTCTTGATTATCCTAGTAATGTCAGCAACTTCAGAGTTGCACCTCTCTTCATATATTTGTTTTTTTGTGATGTAGCCATTTATTATTAATAGTTGTTATGATTTCTGAAAGCTTTATCTTTCTTCCCTCAGTTGATGTACATGGGGAATTAATTGCTATCACAGTAATATGACTGGTGTGCTCAAGAAAAAAGCAGCAACTGCCTAGTGACTTATTACGGTTGTGCTGCTGTGACCTTGCCACTACCGTGTGATTTGTATTTATGACAAAATCACATGACTTGGCCAAGTATAATACCTTGCATTTAATAGACTATCCATCCATCATCCAATCCTATGTTGCCCCATGAGGAGTGTAAGAGCCTGGGGCTAGGCAAATTGGTCCTGACATTTAAAATGAGAGTGACCAGCCTCACTAACCCCTGAGTGGCATTATGTGAGCAATAAACCCCAGCCACCCCTTGGATATAAACCTACACAGGCTTAATCCAATTGGAGCACCTTAATTGCCCACTAAACCACCAGGCGCCATAGTTTGGTTATATGGTTACCACCCACCATAGTAAATTGTTTCCTGGTGTACAGGAAACCATTTGGCTTGTCACTCAGTGTAGAGTCACACACAGGCAGAAGGAAGTGGAAAGATTGAAGGAAAGAAAGACAGAAGAGGAAGGAAGGAAGAGAGGAAAGGACAGACACCCAAAGCAGCACTACATCGAGTGAGTGGATGGTGAGCGCCCCCACCTAATAGACATCTCAACAAAAAGTTGCCACCAGAAGGCTTATGAAAAATAAAATCTTGAAAACCGAAGATACAAAATGTATGCATATCATTTTTTCACAATTGATAGTTCGCATCATTTAATGTGCAGGATAATACTAATGTGTAATATAGAAAGAAGTTGTAGAGAATCTCCATTGCCATTTAAAATTTGATGGTCCTGTCAAGTATATTTTTTCCTTCCTTCAGTTTATGGAAGGGATGGTAAAGTAAATTGCACAGCATGCAACAAATGGAGATCAAAGAAGACCCTATTTGAGCCTCTGAATGAGATAGTTGTCAGCAGCTTCAAACGTACAGTCGGATGATATACCTATAGTATTATTCTTGTTATGACCAGATCTATCTATCTATCTATTGCCAGACGCCTCAATCCCGCACGGGGTGGCCACAAACAAATCACCTCCATGTCACTCTGTCCCCTGCCATTTCACTACCATGCTCCCAACTCACACCCCCCTCTCTCATAGACCTCTCCACTCCATCCCTCCATCTCATCCTAGGCCTCCCCCTCCCTCTCGCCCCCTCCACCTCACTCACATACACTCTTCTCGTCAGTCTTTCACTCTCCATCCTCTCCACATGCCCAAACCACCTCAGCGTGCTTCTCCTAACTCTTCCCATCACGTCCTCAACCACACCACAACGCTCCTTCACTTCCTCATTTGTTAGTCTGTCTCTCCATGTGACTCCACATGCTCCTCTCAAATAACTCATTTCCACTGCTCTCACTCTTGACTTCTGTCCTTCCAACAGGGTCCAAGCTTCACTTCCATATGTCAGAGTTGGTATCACAATACTGTCATGTAACAACTTTTTCACTTCTATGCTCACCTCCCTGTTTCTTATCACTGCTTTCAGCGAACCAGCAACCTTCCTTCCCTGCTGCACCCTTTCGAGCACTTCACCCTCCAGACTTCCATCCTTACTCATCACACTGCCCAAGTACTTAAATTCACTCACATTCTCCATATCCTTCCCATCCAATCTCACTGTACACTCACTGGCTTCACTTCTCTCGAAGACCATCACTTTACTCTTCCCTACATTCACCTTTAGATTCCGTTTCTTACACACTCTCCCAAACTCATCTACCAAGCCTTGCAGCTCCCCTCCGTCTTCGCTCAACAATACAGTATCATCTGCAAACAACAGTACAGGGAGTTTCCAAACACTGCCCTCTCTCACTAGGGCCGCTCCAACATGCGGATGCTTTTACTAGATTTAAAACACCCTTGTATTGAAAGGGGTTAATGAAGGCTATATCATCATCCAGTTCATTTTCCCCAGAGGTGAACAAAATTGTTGGGATAAAGATTAAAATGAGATGTACATAATGTGAGTGAAAGAAGTTGTTTAATCAAGCTCATTATCCAGCTCCTGCTAGGGTAACTTGTAATATTTTTTCCTATTGTATAAATCAAGGTACCTCATAAGAATCAAATATTGGACCTCAAAACCTTGATCACAGGCCCCAGTGGTCTTCTACTAAATGGACCATAAGCACTTCTGCTTTCACGAAGAGCTAGTGAAAAGTGAGGTACAGTAACTATGTTTTTTAGCTTGGGGATGGTCACCCCTAAAGTGTACACAATGACAAACTTGAATAAAGTACTACTCCTACTCAAAAATATGAAATACGGATGTAGATGTGCAAGCCAACTCCACTGAGCTTTTTTGTGGTATAACAGAGTGACTGCAATTGATTGATTGCATGATAGAAGACCAGTCTATGCATATGCAAAATAGACAGTCAAAAGTGTTCATTATTATTCATTCATGAGTGGTATTTTTTATCAGTGAGTATTTTAGTGACTCATAAGAGTACCCGGACATACAGAATAGACACCAGAGTTATGTTACTTTTGGGGGGCCCAGGACTGAGTTGAGTTCACCAGTTAGGTAGCAGATGACACTGAAAGTATCTCATTAAAAGACTGTATACCCACATGTGGAAGGGGTTATCCAGACAAAAAGCTGTCAGGCCAGAGCTTTTATATCATCATCCCAATCTCTATTTCATGTCCAAAGAAACAACCTTTCCACCAAAATGAACAGTTTGCAGAACTTAAATCAAGACACTTTTTCTGTAAATTGGTATTAATTTGATGGCTAAGAAAAATTGTGTCAATATGGGAAACATAAAATGACAACTTACTGTACATCTGACAGAAAAAATTTGACATTAATATACAAAAATGTGAGATAATTTAGTTTAGATTATGTATACAGTCCTCTTTATAAGTCTTATGTGTTCCCTAATAACAACATCTTGAACATTGAATACTTGTACTATGATTTGGGAACAATACTGTGATTTGGGAGAACAAAAAAGTTGCCTATACCGGTTCTGGTGAAACCTGAATAGCCAATCATTCTGTAGTACATTGTAGACTTGATAATGAAATAGTGTGTTAAGCAAAGACAACTTGTAATGAGGACTTGGGAATGTAAAAAGAAAGTGACAGGGAGAACTAACGATCTATCCATAGTGACAGAATATCCCACATTTCCTTCTCATAACAATTGCTCGGTATCAAGTGACATTGATTGAGGAGGGTGGGAGGAGGCTGGATGTTGGAAGTGGATCCAGGTGACACAATTTGTTGGCCCCTGCAACCTGTATATTATATTATTGTCTGCTGCCAGTGTACAGTTTTTTCAGCTTACCAAAAGCTTCTGATATTGAAGAGGTTTATTAAGGCTATAGTGAGACTCTCAAGTTTGAAAAGTCTGTCCAGAGCTAATTAATATTGGCAGGAAATGACAAGAATAAAATGAAAATGCTATCTCCAACCTCTGATGGGTTAATGGTTAAAATTTTCCACAGATACTCAAAACAATCTCTCAGTATCAAGTGACTGTGATTGAAGGGGAGACAGGATGTGGGAAGTCGACTCAGGTGCCACAGTTTATCCTGGATGAGGCTGTGGATCAGCACCGGCATTGCAATATCATAGTAACGCAGCCTCGTAAGATAGCTGCCATGTCCCTTGCTCGCCGGGTCTGTCGGGAGCGAGGTTGGCCACTAGGGAAGCTGGTTGGATATCAGGTGAGAAAAGGGGGAAAGATATATTGCTGTTAGGTGACTACATTGATATATGTAGTACAGTATTATTTTCCTGTAACGTTGTGTTTATAGATATTTCACCTAGATATTATTTGTATGAGTATTATGTATCTTTTAATATGACATTTATAAAAGAAAAAAACAGGGACATATGGGGAGGCTGAATGAGCAAGAGGGATTGCAAGATAAGAAGCTGAATGACAACTGTACATAATGACAGATGAAAGGCTGACAAACAACCCTCCACAGTGACAGTACAGCATAGGTACTGACTGAATATGAGAGGTACCCATGCTTCCTAAGTTGGGCCAGAGGTGAAATAGTGCATTCATGGCAGATCATGTAGAGCAACTACTCCATTCAAACGTTTCATTTTTGAAGGCTCCAACATGCTTGCATGTGTCGGCCTTGGTCACCTAATGGCGGCTCTCCACGCTGCTCGATCTCTGGCAGCCTCCCTATTCAGTCCCTTAACCCTTAAGTCACATTTAATGACCTCATCCCATGTCTTTCTCAGTCTACCCCTCCCAACCCCTCCCCCAATATTAACACCTCTCACCCTCTGTACCCAATTATCCTCCCCCATCCTCTCCACATGTCCAAACCACCTCAGCCTACCTCTCCTCATCACAACACCAATACACTCCAGTTCCATCCTACCTCTCAACTCTTCTATCGTAAACCCAGCCCCCCCAGGCCTTGCACACAGGGACGCACTGCACATCCACCTAATCATTGTCATTTCTGTACGTTTAAACCTGCGAATATCTTCTTCCTTTACTGCCCAGGTCTCACTACCATACAGCATCACACTCCTAACACATGCTGCATACAAAGACCCCTTAGCACGTAAGGAGAGTCCTCTCAATGTCAGGAGAGGCAACAGCTCCCTGAACTTCTTCCAACCACTTCTCACTCTAGCAGCCGAGCTAACTCCAGCCCCACCTCCGGCACATAACATGTCTCCCAAATAACAAAACTCCTCCACACACTCAAGAGACTCACCTGCAAGTTCAACCCTCTCACGCCTAACAATCTCCACCTGCTCTCCCTGACACACCGCACACATGAAATCAGCATTATCTCGCAGTCTACCTCTAATACCACTACATCTCTTGTGCACCCACTTATCACAAACACTGCACAAGATGGAATTACTTCCCACACCCATGTGGCAAACTGCACATGGCCACTCTCCCTCTCCTCTGATTGTACTGCCACCAACCCTGGATATCATCACTTTTGTTTTATCTGCATTTACCCTTAAGCCCTTGTGCCCCATACCATCTCTCCACATCTTAAATCTTTCCTCAGCCTCCCCCTCATTCTCAGCAATCAACACCAAATCATCAGCATGCAACATCTCCCATGGGAGTCCCTCTCTGAAGTCACGTGAGGGGGCTTCAAGCACCATGATAAACAACAAGGGACAGTGCTAGAAAATCTGTTGCATTCTGGAATATCATCCAGGTATGGCAGTAATGCTTTCTGGAAAATCACTAGAGATGTTAGTAGCAGAAAACACTTAAAAACTGGCTTATAGTAAGGAGTTGCTTTTGCTCTTGTTGTGGCCTCAAGTTCATCTGGGTGTTAACCTGGTGGACTGCAGGCTGAAGTTGGCCTTCTCCTGCAGACTCTTTAGTGGGATAGGGAGGGGATTGAGGGATATTTGTTTAATGGGATCAAAGCCATCTGACTATTGACACCACCACAATAAGGCATTGCACTCCAGCAAGTTGACTTACTGTAAAGGAAGGAATTATTATGCTCACTCTCTGTGTTATAGGTGGGTCTTGACAGCTGCGTAGATAGTGATACTCGGCTGAGGTTTGTGACAACGGAGGTGCTGGTACAAATGTTGATACGCAGTCGATCCCTTGACCGCTACACTCACATTATCCTGGATGAGGTACATGAACGAGATGAACACACTGATTTTGCTCTCCTTGTGGTCAAGAAGTTGCTTCATACTGTCTCACCAAAAGCAAAGGTTAGTAAAAAGTTATTTTGGACTCCTATTTTTATCACCCAGCAGTTCAACAGGAGACCTGGATGGAACAACAACTACTGCAGTTCATGTTCTAGGGAAGATTGAGACTTGGCAAAAATTGATTCTCTTCCCTAATGACCACCTTTCTGTTGACTCTGCGAATCATAAGAGAGGTGGTCTGCTGGTGTAATGGATGAGTTCAGTTCCCAGCTGGGGCAGGGAGCAGTTCAAGGGTTTGAATTTTGCTAAAGAGACTTTACTGATCTACCATAAGACCCATTGACATGGCATAAAAACACCCTTATACGGTACCTAGAACTAGATGCATATAAATAAAGTTGATGGGTATTAATTTCTTCATTTTCCTCTTCCATGGAACTTGTAGCACATTTCCTAAAAAATAGAAGGGGTAGTCTTTATTAATATGAAGTGGAAAGTTTTCATATTCATAGGTATTGTCTAAATTGATGTTGAGACTGGTATAGTTAAATACCTTTTGACAGTTATATAAGATGGTATTTTCATAAAGCTCGGACAGTGGTACTTGTTTTTGGTTAAAAGTGTTTAAACACCAGTGGTTGTAAGGGCATCACTTGAGATGATGATCGTATGCTAAACATAAATTGCCATCAAGAGTTGGCTAGTCACCTTCGTATTAATGTTTTGAACCAGGATAGTGTAACCATAGGCTTCTACACCTCAGAGGAGGTATTATAGGGTTAATATTTGGTACAGTTACAGACAAGACATATTGACAGTAACACCGTTCTTTCATACTCATAAAAACCCCAGCACAGCAGCTTTCCTTGTGGTTTGCAGGTAATTTTGATGTCGGCAACCATCGATGCATCCAAGTTCGCCAAGTACTTCTCAACGCCAGTGCTGGGCCACCACCTTCCAGCTCCTGTGATTTCAGCTGGCACTGCAATGGTCTACCCAGTCCAGACCTTCTACCTTAATGACCTCACATCAGTCTGCAAATTCAGGCCGGTCAGGGCAAGATGAGTTTGGGTTTAGTTGTTTTTGTTGGAGAGTTTTATTTCGGTACAATCAGTTCTTGTTAGTGTACAAATCAAGGTTGTTTTCCACAATATCACAGCTTTTCCCTACATTTTGTGCTGTAAATAGAGGGTTAGGAGATCAGCTCTATAGATATTGGTGAAACAGTAGGTGGCAATGTTACTCTCAACTGAGGGATTCATTGGGGGAAAAAAATGGAAAAAGCCACATATGATGAGGACTTGTTGTGCTTAGGAGTGGAATACTGAGTAAACAAAGTATGTGGGGACACTCACCATCCACTGACTTGATGTAGTGCTGCTCTCAGGTGACTGCCTTTTCCTCTCTTCCTTCTTCTTTCCTTCCTTCCTGTTCTTTCTTTCTTTCCTTAATTCTTTCCTCTTCCTTCTGCATATGGGTGACTCTGCACTCCCTCTTCTGTCTTGCTTTCCTTCATTCTTTCCTCTTCGTTCTGCCTATGGATGACTCTACACTGAGTGACAGGCCTAATGGTTTCCTGTACACCAGGAAACCATTTACTATGCTGGGTGATAACCATATAACCAGATTATGGCACCTGTTGGTTTAGTGGGTAATTAAGGCACTCCAGTCAGATTGAGCCGGTGCAGGTTTATATCCAAGGGGTGGTTGGGGTCTATTGCTCACATATTGCCACTCAGGGATGAGTGAGGCTGGTCACTCTCATCTTAGATGTCAGGACCAACTTGCCTAGCCCCGGGCTCCTATACTTCTCATGGGGCATACAGGATTAGATGATGATAAACAAAGGATGTAAGATGGTAAGGACTTACTTTACCTGCGCAGCCCTGGCAACTTTTGGACCTTAGAAAACCCCCAAGACCTGGCAAATTTTCAAGCTCTGATTTTTTGCCTAAAACCTCCGCTTTTGATGAGAAACAATGGAAAACCACCTTTAAAGTCCTCACCTGGGTCAAGAAATGCAATTTCTTAGTACCTTCTTGGCGACGGGGTTCTCTATGGAGGCCCACCGTGCGCCCTCATTTCTCACAACCTATTCAAATTCAAATTCAAACTGGTTTATTGCCCAAGTAATACATGTAAATTTTATATACACAGTAAATTTACGTGGCTGGACCCGTTAAATGTGATCATTTTTGACAGGCCCCTTGTAAGTAATTTGTTTAAAATATAGCCTTAGAACTGGTCAGTCTGTTACAAGATAATAACTATCTATACATTCAGGCATTTCTGTATAAAGAAATATTTATATACATAACTGAGATATACATATACACATACACATATACATACACACAGTATACATATATATACATATACATACTGTATATATATAAACACACACACATATATATATACATACATATACAGTACACACACATATATACATATACATACATACATACACACACATACATACATACACACATTCACATATACAATCACATACACATATATACATTACTTACATAACACACCAACAAACACCGCTCAGAACAAACACCCACAGCCAAAATACCACCCATAACCAAAACACCACCCATAACCAAATACCATTCATAACCAAACACTGTACCAGATGTGTCTGTACCAGATGTGTCTAAAACACTCAAGGAACATACAACAAGGTTTATTACATAGAAATTGGTAAGTCTTACAAGAATACAATAGGTTACATACAGTATTATAGGGTATATAAGCATATTTGTACTGACAGAACACATAGAAATCAGCAGCTGATTGTTGACTGTACTGACTGTGTGTGTGTGTCTTTTCCACTTACACCATACTGTTTCTTACTTTACACAACTGCTAGAATATGTTTACTATGATTTACAATTATTTACAGTGTCATATAGCGGAACTACACACATTATTAATAGTAGTGCTGAAGGCTGTGGTACTCTTTGAAACAGGGATATCTCATTGTATTGGCTGTGTGTGTGACTTTTCCACTTACACTCTTCTGTTTTTCATTTTACACAACTGCTGGAATATATTTACAGTGAGGAAGGTCTGCCCTGCATGCTTGCCAGAAATCACCTGCGTATTTTGAAAAATGTGCCCATGACAGAGTTTGCAACTGCAGGACGTTAATTCACGTCTCCAGGGCTAGCCATGACAAAACGTCAGGATGTATATTCACGTCTCCGGGACTACATGGGTTAAAAAATAATATAAAAGTACAGTAATCCTTCCAGTATCCGACGTAATAGAGCCAAAGGCATGTCCGGATATTGGTTTTGTCCGGATATTGGTCCTGAAGCTCCAGCACTGGTTTTTCATGACCCTAACCTAACCTAACCTAAATCAGAAAACTACATTCCTACCTCCCTAGTGGACATGGTTAGCACTTATTTAGGTCCCTTTTCACATAAATAATGCATACATAGCATGAATTTATTGAATTTTAACCAAAAAATGATGATTTAGAGGTGAGTGAGTCATAGGAGCTCAGAACTTGCCAGCATAGTATAAGTAAGTATCGGACATGGAAATCATCTTTTCTCACATTTTATGCACTAAATTATTGGATACAAAGCATCAAATACAGTAAATGATGTTAATTGCTACCAGAAAAATGGTTAGGTTAGGTTAAGTTAGGTTAGGTTTGGTTAGGTTAGGTTAGGTTAGGTTAGGTTATGACCGGACATGAAATTCACTGCTTCAACCTCTTTCATAGCTGGTGCACTTAATAACCATGCATGAAAGAATTAAATTAAAAGATGGAAATTATGATTAACACAATGTTAGGTTAGGTTAGGTTAGGACCAGACATGAAATTCACTGCTTCAACCTTTTTTCTAGCTGTTTTACTTAAGAACCATGCATGGAAAAATTAAATAGCAAGCAGGAAATTATGATTAACATTTAGGGTAATTTTTTAACACATGTACAGCATGATGAAAACAGGTTAGGCATGAAAATCTTTATGGTAACCATAGGTTAGGTTAGGTTAGCTGGACATGAAATTAACTGCTTCAACCTTTTTTTCTAGCTGTTTTACTTAAGAACCATGCATGGAAAAATTAAAGAGCAAGCAGGAAATTATGATTAACATTTAGGGTAACTTCTTAACACATTAACAGCATCATGAAAACAGGTTAGGCATGAAAATCTTTATGGTAACCATAGGTTAGGTTAGGTTAGGACTGGACATGAAATTAACTGCTTCAACCTTTTTTCTAGCTGTTTTACTTAAGAACCATGCATGGAAAAATTAAAGAGCAAGCAGGAAATTATGATTAACATTTTTGGTAATTTTTTAACACATGTACAGCATGATGAAAACACATTAGGCATAAAAATCTTTATGGTAACCATAGGTTAGGTTAGGTTAGGTTAGGACCGGACATGAAATTCACTGCTTCAACCTTTTTTCTAGCTGTTTTGCTTAAGAACCATGCATGGAAAAATTAAATAGCAAGCAGGAAATTATGATTAAACATTTTTGGTAATTTTTTAACACATGTACATCATGATGAAAACACGTTAGGCATGAAGTTAGGGTACTTACGAACAAAAAGCGGCCGTCCTGATGTAATAACCCACTCTATCATCTCAAACTCTGACAGAAAGACGTTGCACCTGACACACCTTTCCACTTGAGAATCACCAGCACTTCTCACCAACACTTTCACCAAGGTTTTTTTTTTTATAACTGAAATAACATCACTGCACTGTACACAACAGTAAATTCCCATGTGGTCTAGTGACGATCCATGGAGCCTTGTGAACTTCTCAGCAGCAGCTTTCAGCTCCGTTCCACGTACCAACACACCAGCAGCACGTTGTTGTCAATACGAAATCAGCATGGAGCGGTCGATGTCTGCATACTTAGGAGTAAACATCACCTTCCTCTGCACGTTTCGTCTGGTCTTCGATGCGAAATCAGCCGTGTACTGCTGTAGTTTGTCTCGGGACTTCTTGATATCAAACAAGGTGGAGCGAGGGAGGTTGAACTCACGTAAGATGCGGCCTGTTGACCAGCCGGCGTCCACCTTGTCCAATATCTGCCTCTTCTTCTCCAGAGTCAGAACCACTCTTTTCCTCTTCTCAGGAGGCGGGGCCATCATCACACACATGATGAAGACGGTGAAGAGCAGTATCAAGCACTGTAGGAGGTAGGGCATCACCACAAAAGCAATCACTTCGGCTGCCATTTTCGGAGTTGTTCAAGAGGGAGGAGGGGAGTGGGTAATGGAGACCGATAGTGGCGTCACGAGTGTAAACAGAGGGGATCGGCACGCGTGGGAAATTCAAACTGACGCGGTCCCAAAAAATCGAAAATTCATTGATTTTTTTCGGATTGTTTTTCATTTTGGGGGTTGGGCACCTCAGAATGTCCGGTTTGTGAGTATGTCCGGTTATTGGACATCCGGATATTAGAGGGATTACTGTATTTCATAGTCGTGAAGTGTGGAACTATAATGTTGGAAAATGCAGCTGTATGTGGAATGTTAGAAGAGAGCTGAACATTATTTTCTGGGAGAAAAGGAAGAGGAAAAGGAGTGACTGAAAGAAATTGGTATATTGCATAAGGACAAAGTAGCCTGAAGGCATTTCTGGCTGGGCCAACTTTGAAGTAAAGGGTTGCCTGTTTTCGTTTTCATTTTCATTTTTGAAGGCTCCAACATGCTTGCATGCGTCGGCCTTGGTCACCTAATGGCGGCTCTCCACGCTGCTCGATCCCTGGCAGCCTCCCTGTTCAGTCCCTTAACCCTTAAGTCACATTTAATGACCTCGTCCCATGTCTTTCTCGGTCTACCCCTCCCAACCCGTCCCCGAATATTAACACCTCTCACCCTCTGTACCCAATTATCATCCCCCATCCTCTCCACATGTCCAAACCACCTCAGCCTACATCTCCTCATCACAACACCAATACACTCCAGTCCCATCCTACCTCTCAACTCTTCCATCGTAAACCCAGCCCCCCCAGGCCTTGCACGCAGGGACGCACTGCACATCCACCTAATCATTGTCATTTCTGTACGTTTAAATCTGCGAATATCCTCTTCCTTTACTGCCCAGGTCTCACTACCAAGCAGCATCACACTCCTAACACAAGCTGCATACAAAGACCCCTTAGCACGTAAGGAGAGTCCTCTCAATGTCAGGAGAGGCAACAGCTCCCTGAACTTCTTCCAACCACTTTTCACCCTAGCAACCGAGCTAACTCCAGCCCCACCTCCGGCACATAACATGTCTCCCAAATAACGAAACTCCTCCACACACTCAAGAGACTCACCTGCAAGTTCAACCCTCTCACGCCTAACAATCTCCACCTGCTCTCCCCGACACGCCGCACACGTGAAATCAGCATCATCTCGCAGTCTGCCTCTAATACCACTGCATCTCTTGTGCCCCCACTTATCACAAACACTACACAAGATGGAATTGCTTCCCACACCCTTGTTGCAAACTGCACATGGCCACTCTCCCTCTTTTCTGATTGTACGGCCACCAACTCTAGATATCATCACTTTTGTTTTATCTGCATTCACCCTCAAGCCCTTGTGCCCCATACCATCTCTCCACTTCTTAAATCTTTCCTCCGCCTCCTTTTCATTCTCCTCAATCAACACCAAATCATCAGCATACAACATCTCTCATGGGAGTCCATCTCTGAAGTCACGTGAGAGGGCTTCAAGCACCATGATAAACAACAAGGGACTCAAAACTGACCCCTGATGCACATCAACATTCATGGAAAACTCATCACTCAAAGCTCCATTCACTCTTACCTGGGTGCGAGCACCCATGTACATGGCCATAACCACCTTAACCAGCCACTCTTCCAACCCTAGCTTTCTCATTGCCCACTTCACCACCTCTATAGGGACTCTGTCAAAGGCCTTTTGCAGATCAACAAAAACAAAATACAATTCCATTTTCTTTCCAGTATATTTTTCCTGAAGCTGTCGAACAATGAATATGGCATCAGTGGTCCCCCTGCCTGGCATAAACCCAAACTGCATCTCATCGATATTCACTCTTTCTCTAATCATACCTTCTAGAACTCTCTCCATTACTTTCATTATCTGATCTAAGAGCTTTATACCTCTGTAATTTCCCCTTTCCAGGGCATCACCCTTTCCCTTGTACACATTTACAATTACACTCCTCAGCCAATCATCTGGGACCACACACTCATATATAATCATATTTATCAGGTCAGTGACTAAACTTACCCCAGTATATCCTGAGGCCTTCAACATTTCGGCAGTCAACCCAGACACACCTGCCGCCTTCCCCACCCGCATCCTACCTATTGCCTCACTCACAGTAGCAGCGTCAATCAAAGGCCAAGGGCCAAACTCTGGATCAGCAGGCTTCAAACCTTCTCTATCCCAGTCAAACTCCTCATTCAACAATCGGCTATAATGCTCTCTCCATGCATCTTTAATATCCTCACTGCTCACCACCACCCTTCCTTCATCATTCTTCACACACTGCTCACCTACAATGTCCCGATTATCCCTCTTCACCTGATTTGCCACCCTAAAAATCATATTTTTCCTTTCTCCATGATTTAGATTATCAAGTAAAAGTCTCTGTGACTCATACTTCGCCCTGTATACCTCTCTTCTAGCCCTGCGCTTGGCAGCCAAGTACTCCTCCCTGTTACCACCATTCTTCCATTCCCAGAAAAGCCTTCTTTTCTCCTTAACTGCAGCTTCTACACCCTCATCCCACCACCAAGTTACTTTATGTCTTGGTGGGCCTCTTGTCCAACCGCATATTGTATCGGTAACTCTCAAGAGGTTGTTCTTAAGGGCTCTATACTGTTCATTAACGCCTCTATCTACGGCTTCCTGTTCAGCCACCACTCTCCTCATCTCACTATAAAAGGCATCCCTTACTGATTGGTTTCCCAGCTTCCATATTTTCCTCCTAGGTACATATGTCCTCCTTCTCATCACTCGATCCTTAAGCACCATGTCACAAATCAACAGTTTGTGGTGCTGGACACACTCCTCGCTTCCTATAACTTTAACATCCCTCAGTAATCTCCTATCAACCCTCCTGACCAGAAAATACGGACTCATACGTAATCAACCGGCTGATTCTTTTCCTGTGTTGTTAATTAATCCATCTGAAAATACATCCTAAACAAGTAGTTTTAATGTCTGGCACTGCTTGGGGGCTGTACAAAGGCTTTTAGGATAGACAAGTAAATTTTGATGTTTGGTGTTGTTTTGAGGGCCATACAAAGTTTTTATTTTTAGGCTAGATAAGTAGATTATAATATTTGATGGTTTGAAGTCCAACAAAGATTTTTTGGCAGCAACATAGATAAATTGTAGCTTTAGAGGTCCTTTTAGAGGGGTCTGAAGTGTTCAGGGAAATTTGCAGTTTGCAGAGATTTAACCTGCCGCATCCCAGCAGATTTTTTACCAATGACCTCCCCCGATCCCAGCAGATTGTCATTTTTTTTTTTCTAAAACCTCCGCTTTATATGAGAAACATCGAAAATTCATAGAGAAATCGTCCACCTGAGCTTATAAATGCTGCTACAGGTAAGAATACCCTCACCTGGTTTGTGTGCTGTGGAGCTCCTGGCTCCAGAGAAAACGATAGTATGGAAGGGGTAACTAATTCACACCATTAAATTAGGCACAGTATTTATTTATTTATTTGGTACGAATTTATAAATAGTACAAGAGTATATTTATGGTAGGTGGTGGTGACCATCATCCACTCACTTGATGTAGTGCTTCCTACTTCTTCCTTAGCCTTTATCATTCTTTTTCTGTGCCTGCCCTCCTCTCTTCCTATTCCTCTCATCTTTCCTGTCACTTCTTATTGTTTTTCTTTCCTGTACAGGTGACTTTACACTGAGTGACAAGCCAAATGGTTTCCTGTAAATCAAGAAACCATTTATAACGCTGGGTGGTAACCATATAACCAAATCATACGTGCTCCCTACATGTCAGCAAGTGGGTTGGTGGAGGGTTAGTGCCCCTCTCCGAAAAACAGATAACTCAAAGTTAAATGGCCATCCCTCACGGGATTATAGCTTCTGGCAGTAGATAGACGAGTATATTGGTTTTCACGCAGTAATATAGGCGATATAAGCGCTGTTCACTCACCAAACATATCAACATACGGCACCTTCCTTTACCACGTTACTGCCTGATCACTTCTGCATTTTTCTTTCTCTGGCTTTTGTCTGCCTTTGTCCATCACCTCGGGAATCACTTTCGCCTTGAATTTCGTCATTGGAGAGTCCGTGGCGTGACATGTCTTTACTGGCCAGGTCACTGCTAACAGGCGAGTTGCCGAGAAAATGCCGTGCGGGGATGGAGGGGGGGTCAGGTGGGGCCAGGCAGTATCCCTGCCTGATGGCGGGTAGAGGAAGGTCTCCCACATGTGCCTACCAAAAATCACCTGTGAAACTTGAAAAATGTGCAAATGACAGACCTTGCAGTTGCAAAACATGTGGATACGTCATCGGGCGTCACTGTGACGAAACTTGGTGATGTGTCCATACGTCAATGGGACACCTCGGGTTAAATTTCCTGTTTCCTGTGAAGAATGAGGGAGCACTCTACAGCTGTATGCAGTGGAATCCTGTTCATCACCCTCACCATACCCATTCTCTCAGTGTGACCGTACCACATATTCTACTTTTTGATTACTGTTCTTTCCCACTTCATATCCTTCTTTGATCAGTATTACTAAATCCATTCATTTTACACAATGTGTGAAAATTTAAGCGCTTATTGGAGATATGGAGGAAGGCATGGATGAGTGAAACTGTTCCAGCAGAGTGGGAAATGGCTGTGATTGTACTCCTGTACAAAAATAAGGGTGAGCGAAGTGAGTGCAAGAATTATCTTGGGGTAAGTTTGTGAGGTGGTGTGTGGGGTGAAGAGAAGGCAAAAGGGTTCAGGGAACAGTTTGGTGAACTGAAGAGGTGAGACAGGCTGTGGCACAAAAGAAGAAAGCGTATAGTGAGTGGGTGAGGAACAGGGATGTTGAAGAAGTTGAGAGACGGAAGAGAGAGTTATATGTAGAGAGGAGGAGAGAGATGAAAAGATTAGTAATAGAGAGTAAGAAGAGAGTGGTTGAGTAATTTGGAAGGAATTTGAGTGTAAAGTGGAGGGAATGTAAGATAATGTTCTAGAAAGAGGTAAAGAGGGTTAGACAGGGTGGCAAAGAAGTTAGTTGGGATGTGAAAGATAAAAATGGAAGAATACTAGTGGAGAAGGAAGAAAAAGTGAACAGATGAAGAGAAAACTTTAATAAATTGTTGAATATAGAGATTGAAAGTAATGCAAGTATAAGTGGCTGGGGAATGGCAGGGAGATGGAGGGATGTGGGAAGAGAGGAAGAAATCACCAGGATGGAAGTGGTGGAAGCAATGAAGAAAGTTAAAATGAGGAAAGCCCCAGGAATTGATGGAGTGTGTGGTGAAATGCTGAAGCATGGGGGAGAGATAGTAATAGAATGGATGTGAAAGGTGTGCAGATTGCCCTGGGAGGAAGATAGAGTCCTGGAGGATTGGAAGTCAGGTATAATTATTCCCCTGTACAAAGGAAAAGGGGAAAAAGAAGTTTGTGGTAATCATAGGGGCATTTGCCTTTGTAGTGTAATAGGAAAAGTATATGGTAGGGTACTTTTTGGCAGAGTTAGGGAAATAACAGAGGAATTAGTTGGAGAAGAACAGGGAGGTTTTAGGAAGGGAGGAGATTGTGTAGATCAGATATTCATTTTTAGATCTTTAGTGGAAAAGTTTCTAGAGAAGGGAAAGAAGTTGTATGCAGCCTTTATGGATCTAGAGGAAGCATATGACAGGGTAGATAGACAAGGATTATGGAAAGTATTAAGAATATATGGAGTAGATGGGAAGTTGTTGACGGCCGTGAAGAGTATGTGTAAGGGTGCTAAGGCTGCAGTGTGTGTGGATGGTGAACTGAGTGAATTTTTCCATTTGAAGGTTGGATTGAAACAAGGATGTGTCATGTCTTCATGGTTGTTCAGTCTGTATAAGGATGGGGTTATAAAAGAGATACAAGGTAGGGCAGTGGATGTTGGAGTGGCCCTAGTGAGAGAGGGCAGTGTCTGGAAACTCCCTGTACTGTTGTTTGCAGATGATACTGTGTTGTTGAGTGAAGACGAAGGAGAACTGCAAGGCTTGGTAGATGAGTTTGGGAGAGTGTGTAAGAATCTGAATCTAGAGGTGAATATAGGGAAGAGTAAAGTGATGGTCTTTGAGAGAAGTAGAGTTAGTGAATGTACAGTGGAATTGGATGGGGAGGATATGGAGAATGTGAATACATTTAAGTACAGTAAGTCCTCATTTTTCGCTGTTTTGATGTTCCGCCAAAAGTTGTGAAACGTGAAACGACCAAGTGTGAAGTTAAGAATCAATGGGAAAAATAGATGGGCATTCCAGTGGGACAGGTACCTACCCTATCACAAAGTACTATAACACCAAACAGGCCCTACCCAAAATTAAATGAGTGTTTACTAGTTGCTTATACAACATAACACAATAAACATGTACCTGAAAAGACATTAAAAGTGTAACAAAGGCCATTGAAAGGCCAAACCCTCAAATGCAGCCCACACGGTTTGTTTTGATCACATGATTCCCTGTACTGTTTTTCCACGCTCCACAGGACTGAATTTGTAAGTTCAACATTAGCATTACTGTTCTGATAAGTTTATGTGCAAGTTAAAATACTATTAAATAACGTTAAAGCAAGAAATAAAGTCTCATAACCAGTTAACCTGATAGCCATTGGAATGTTGACTGGATTAGTTGTTCTTTTAAGATTTGTGGTAGTGCTTTTCCATAGGACTGAAATTCAAAGTTCAGTATTTACATTAATGTTCTGGTAAGTTTATGTGCAAGTTAAAATACTATTAAGTAATGTTAAAGAAAAAAATAAAGTCTCAACCAGTTTTATCTGATAGCCATTGGAATGTTGGCTGGTTTAGTTGTTCTTTTAAGATTTGCGGTAGTTCTTTTCCATAGGACTGAATTTGTAAGTTCAATATTTACATTACTGTTCTGGTAAGTATATATGCAAGTTAAAATACAGTAAAACCTCAGTATAACGGACTTCAGTAGACCTGAATTCGCTTTTATCAGACTCGAGGAGCTACCGGACTAAACTCCTTTATATCGGAAAAAATCCGATACTGTATAGCCAGAAAGCAGTCCGGACTGCCTGACAACTTCAGCTATGTTCACAACAATAAGACAAGTAAGAGACATGTTTTTCAGTGCACAGTACAGTATTATTATACCATTTGATTAATGTAGTGAAGTTATAACGCAGTACAATACTGCAATGGTGGTGAAAACCACTGATGCAATCCGGACCAAAGTCTGATATATCGGAAAAAGTCCGGATTAGCAGGGGTAAGTCCGGATGTCGCTTTTATCGGAAAATCGCATATTTCGAACTGGCCCGAGCCCCAATTAGTCCGTTGTAGTGAGGTCTTACTGTAGTATTAAATAACGTTAAAGCAAGAAATAAAGTCTTATAATAAAGCAGTTTACCTGATAGCCGTCAGAACGTTGACTTGTTTATTTGTTCCTTTAACATTTGCTGTAGTGCTTTTCCACAGGACTGAATTTGTAAGTTCAATATTTACTGTTCTGGTAAGTTTATGTGCAAGTTAAAATACTATTAAATAATGTTAAAGCAAGAAATAAAGTATCATAACCAGTTTACCTGATGGCCATTGGGATGTTGACTGGATTAGTTGTTCTTTTAAGATTTGCGGTAGTGCTTTTCCATTGGACTGAATTTCTAAGTTCAATATTTACATTACTGTTCTGGTAAGTATATGTGCAAGTTAAAATACTATTAAATATTGTTAAAGCAAGAAATAAAGTCTTATAAGTAGTTTATCTGATAGCCGTTGGAATATTGACTTGTTTAGTAGCCTTAGATCAGCTGAGCTACCAAAACAGTGAGGATGGCAGATGCTGCAAGGTCGTGTATTGATTGAAGACGTTTATTTGTTAGTGTTTGTATGCCCAAGTGTCAACAAAACTCACATTTAACACATTAATAATCATTCTTATATATATTCACTTGTATTATGGAGCTGAAGTAGTCGCCACCGTCTTTGTTTACAAACAGAGGAGCATATGCGTCATCTGCTGAGTGTCGGCTGCCGGCTGGGAGCGTCGAGGTTAGGGGGAAAATGACGAAGTTTGTGACATGTCGAAAACTTATTTCTTTCACGAAAAATGAAGCGTCGAAGTAAAATTCGTCGAAGTAGGAGGACTTACTGTACTTGGGTAGTGTGATGAGTAAGGTTGGAAGTTTGGAGGGTGAAGTGCTTGCAAGGGTGCAGCAGGGAAGAAAGGTTGCTGATTCCTTGAAAGCAGTGATAAGAAAGAGGGAAGTGAGCTTGGAAGTGAAAAAGCTGCTACATGACAGTATTGTGATACCATCTCTAACATATGGAAGTGAAGCTTGGACCCTGTTGGAGGAACAGAAGTCAAGAGTGAGAGCGGTGGAAATGAGTTATTTGAGAGGAGCATGTGGAGTCACGTGGAGAGACAAACTGATGAATGAGGAAGTGAAGGAGCGTTGTGATGTGGATGTGGATGTGGTGGGAAGTGTTAGGAGAAACACATTAAGGTGGTTTGGCCATGTGGAGAGGATGGAGAGTGAGAGACTGACAAGGAGAGTGTATGTGAGTGAGGTGGAGGGGGGGAGAGGGAGGGGGAGGCCAAGGTTGAGATGGAGGGTTGGAGTGGAGAGGTATATGAGAGAGGGGTGTGTGAGCTGGGAGCAGGGCAGTGAAATGGAGGGGAACAGAGCAACATGGAGGTGATTTGTTTGTGACCACCCCTTACAGGATTGAGGCGTCTTGCAATAGATAGATTGATAGAAGGTCATTGAGTGTGACAGGGAAGGTATATGGAAGAGTCATTATAGAGAAAGTAAGAGAGATATCAGAAATCCTAGTGAGTGATGAACAGGGTGGCTTTAGGAGTGGCAGAGGATGTGTGTGGATCAAATATTTACAGTACGACAGAGAGTGGAGAAGGCTTGTGAGTAGGACTATAAGGTGTCTGTGGCATTCATGGATCTGGAAAAAACATATGGCAACGTAGACAGAGAAGGATTGTGGAAGATTTTGGACATGTATGGTGTAGATAGTAAGCTGCTAGGTGCCATCAAGAGTTTTTATGATAGTAGTGAAGCATGTGTAAGGGTAAATGGGCATGTGAGTGAATGGTTCACGATCGGTGTGGGTGTGCGACAAGGTTGTGTGATGTCCCCATGGTTGTTCAGTATATATATATGCATGGATCTAGTGATGAGAAAGTAAAAATACGAATAATGGAGAAAGGGATGGCATTGGTAATGACTGGTGATGGATGGAATATCTCAAATTTCTTGTATGCCGATGATGCAGTACTACTTGCAAATACTGGTCAAGAACTTGGTAGACTGGTGCAGAGCTTTTCTGATGTCTGTGAGTGTCGTACCTTCAGAATATATGTAGAAAAGAGTAAAGTGATGGTTACTGGGAGAGAAGGTGACTCCTTGTGTGATGTTACAGTGAATGGAGAGAGACTGAAATTGGTGAGAGAGTTTAAATACCTGTGTACAGTGATAGAAAAGAGAGGAAAATGTACAGAAGGGGTGGAAAGTAGAGTGACACAAGGAAAGAAAGTAGCTCGTGCAATGAAGGCCTTGATAAGAAACAGAGGCTTGAGTGTTGCGGCTGCACGAGGCTTACATGTAAGAGTGTTATTGCCAGCTTTAACATATGGATGTGAGACTGTTGTGTGGCATGAAAATGAAAAGTCGAGAGTGAGAGCAGTGGAGATGGGACTGCTGAGGAATGTATGTGAAGTACAGAGAGTGGATAGGATACAAAATAATTTGATTTGTGAAAGACGTGGACACCGAAATTGAGGAGAGTGTATTGAGATGTTGTGGTCATGTAGAGAGAATGGATAACAAGAGCGGTGAAAAAGGTATATGTGAGTGAATTTGAAGGAGGGAGGAAGTGTGGTAGACCAAGGAAAAGGTGGAGGGATATGGTGGATGAGTGTGAGGAAGAGAAGTATGGAAGTCGGTGAGGCTAGGGAACTGACAAGAGATTGAGGTGGCTAGATGAATAATTGTGAGAAGAAGTTCATGATCAGGGATTTGGCACCCCTTTTTAACGTGACATCGTCTGGACTGACTCTGCCGGATACATTTATGTGAGGCTACAGAATGTGGTGAATGTTTTTGGTGTATCAGGTAGAGCCCGGATTCCAGGGGCTTGATGGGTGAATGCAAGCGTGGCCCATTGGATTGGGCAAAGTTGGGCTGCCTGGACGTTGCTGCTTCTCACCCTCCCCTAGGGAAAAGGAGGTCTGGATGATGATGATGATGATGATGTGAACATTGGGGGAAGGGTTGTGAAAGGCAGACCAAAAAAGACTTGGGATGAGGTCAGAGAGTGTGACCTCAAGGGTAAGGGACTGAATAGGGAGGCTTCCAGAGATCGAGAGGTGTGGAGAGCCACCATTAGGACGAGGTCAGAGAATGAGGCCTCAAGGATAAGGGACTGAATAGGGAGGCTTCCAGAGATCAAGAGGTGTGGAGAGCCACCATTAGGTGACCAAAGCCAACATAGGCAAGCATGTTGGAGCCTTTATAAGTGATACACTATGGACCTAGTTTCACTGTTCTGACTGATGTTACCTTACCAGTTTCTCACATCCATGTACTTATTTAATGCAGAGAAGAATTAACCAAAATCTGTAAGCCTGTACAGATGTTTTTTCCATCCATCCATCCATCATCCAATCCTACGTTGCACCATGAGGAGCATAGGAGCCCGGGGCTAGGCAAGTTGGTCCTGACATTTAAGATGAGAGTGACCAGCCTCATTTATCCCTGAGTGGTATTACGTGAGCAATAAACCCCAACCATCTCTTGGATATGAACCTTCACCGGCTCAATCTGACTGGAGTTCCGTAATTACCCATTAAACCAGCAGGTGCCAAAATTTGGTTATATGGTTACTACCCAGTTTAGCAAATTATTTCCTGGTGTACAGGAAACCATTTGGCTTGTCAATCAGTGTAGAGTCACTCACAGGCAGAAGGAAGAGGAAAGAAAGACAGAAGAGGGAGTGTAAAGTCACCCGTATGCAGAAGGACGAGGAAAGAATGGAGGAAAGAAAGACAGAAGAGGATGGAAGAAAAGAATGGTGGAGGAGGTGAAAGGGCAGACACCTGAGAGCAGCACTACATCGAATGAGTGCATGGTGAGCGCCCCCACCTACCTCAAGGACGTTTTTTTTTTTTTTTTTTTTTTTTTTTTCTCAAGAAACTTTAACCAAAAGAGATCCAGATTTAGGAACCGTTCATTTTAGGATACCTGGGCACATTCCATTTTAAAGAATGGAGGTAATAGTCAGAGGGAAATGCAGACTGAGGTAGACAGTTCAAGAGCTGAGCACTAATACACCCTCATGTAGTCCTCGTCCAGGTTGTATATGCCATTTTTCTGTTTTATATTGAATCATTCATGGTGCCATCCATTATCCCTCCTGAACCACTTGACTTTAAACTTTCCTTCCTCTGTTCTGTAGCACCAGTGTCTTTAAGATCATACACCAAAACTCACCAACAGTACATCCCCCTAGTACGCGAGTTCCTTGTACGTGAAACGCCTAGTGCGCGAGGACCTGTATTTTATTATTTTTTATTTTTTTTTATGTGTTACTAACCAGAGTATGCGAGTCGACCCACATGATGGGAGGTGCCAGGAGAAAAACCAGTGTTTTCCAGTGTGAACCCTGAGTGTGCTACCTGCCTCTCCATTAAGCGCCACCCTCATCACCTGTTTCTATAATAAAGTTTGGATTCACGTGAATAACGGTTATTACACAAATGCCAAGTTGTTATACAGTACTACAAACCAGTGGAGGTGGAGGGGACAGCAGCGGGCAAGTCAGGGGAGGTGGTGAGGGGAGGATCCTCCATCTCCTTCTTGCTGCTGCTCACATTTTTGGCAATTTCCTTCACCTCTTCTTTTTTGTCTGTTTCATTCCTCATCATGTTATGGACATAATTTCAATAACAAGATGGGGAATGAAACAGACAAACAAGAAGTGGTGAAGGAAATTGTCGAGAATGTGAGCAGTAACGTGGAGGAGATGGAGGATCCTCCCCTCACCACCTCCCCTGACTCGCCCGCTGCCGTCCCCTCCACCTCCACTGCCCCACCTGACTCGCCAGCTGCCTCCCCCTCCACTTTGATGTCTAATTGGTGCCATTTGCTGGCACCAGTTAGACATTATTGGCGAGATCTTACTGTACTGTACTGTACTGTATATGTCTAGATATTTTCCCTCAAACCAGTAAAAAAGGTCACTGATAGAGGAGGGGTGCCACCCATATGTTAATTTTCCAATTAGTTTATGTATTCCTAGTCCGCCCTATATAGTCACGTACGAAGAGGTTGTACTGTACAAGTCTCTCTCTTTACCATGACTCACCAGTGCAAGTCTCTCTGTACACCATGACTATCACATTACAAGTTACCTTTTCTCTCAGCAACCACCATTTTATTACAATACAGTATTATGTGCATTCACTTTCAAACTTTGCCATTCACAAGTATCCATACAACTCTGAACTAAACTACATCTGCAAGCTCTGATTGAATTTCAGCAAGCCACATGGCATCATCTGTGTCCATCAGCTGTGAAGTATCATATCTCTCACCATTCATCACAACACAGTCCTTCAACATACTGTATATGGCAGAAGATCACAACACAGTCCTTCAACATACTGTATATGGCAGATCAGATTGCTGTACTGCAGTCCATCAGGAATGCCTTATAAGAGTTGGACAGTAACAACAACAACAGCAGTTAATTATAACATATAACAGGAATAATCATAACAGCAACCGTTCATCTTCCACTTCAGATTCTTCCATGATTCTTCATTCTGTAGCACCTAGTGGTCTAGTGGTTAGAATGCCCCAGTCAGAGTTATATACTTCCATTATGCATGGGTGTGATCCCTGAAAGTTGGCTGTTTTTTGTTTTTTTGTTTTTTTCCCCCAACCAAATAATGTCACCAGGGGGGGTAGGCTGATCCATTTACCGTTAACATGCTGTAGACTAAAGTAATGTTAGCAGTAGTACCCTAAGGTCCTACACCTTGTAGGAAGTGCCCATATCTCATCATGTTTTCCCTTTTTGACCCACTTCCCTTGGTTCTTACTCATTTTATTCTCAACTCTGGAGCAGAAGGTTATCCCAGAACTGCCAAGCATCAACCAGGATGAGCCAGGAATCTCCGAAGGCATGTACAAGCTGGCCACTGAAATGGTACGCATGTTTGACCAGATAGAGCGGCAGCAGGAGGGACTTGAGGACACGGAGTTTGCTATGAAAAGGTGAAACAGGAAGATTGTTAAATTCCTTCACTATGGTACAAGAATTCTGTCTTAACCATGTCACTCTGATGATAGAGGTAGGTGGTAGCAACAATGATCAACTCACTTGATTTGCTGCCCACTTTTTCCATAGCTGACTCTACATTTAGTGACAAGCCTGATGGTTATGTAATGCAGGAAACCTTTTTAAATCCTGGGCACTAACCATATAACTAAGGAAGGGGGTGATATGGAGTCTACCATGGTGCCTCTGTTAACTAAATGGTAAGACAAATGCAGTGTCCCTCCAGGAACGCAACCTCCACACCCACTCATTACTGTGGCGAGGCATTGCTGCAGGGCCCACACCAAGGAACATCAAATGTTTCCCTGCAATTGATGGGTCTGCTCATCCAGACACTGGGGTTACTCCACTAATACCATTGCCACCTTGATGGTGTATGATGTAATTGATTTTAATCAGGCTATGTACAAATAATTTAGATCAGCATAGGGAAAGGATGCTTAGTACTGAAGGGGTTAACAGATGGACTAAGAGAATTGAATTTGTGTTTAAAAGGTGAAGAGGATGAGTTCTAGTCCCCTCACTACAAAGGGTCTCCCTCAACCACTTAATTGAAATGGTATATTATTAACTGTAATTACTGTATATGCTGACCTATAAGTTGACATTTTAAACAAAAAATTCTCTCAAAAACTAGATGTCGACTAATACGCCGAGCATTAAGTTGTCAATACTTGGCAGGGACGAAAATGAGGCCATGGCACATACCAAAGGATGGAAGTGACACAACCATCAGGCCTACAGCCATACGGTATCCTACTAATTCTATCATGCTGGTCATGTACTGCAGCTTTTATGACAGATCCAGGTTTTCTATACAGTACTACTTCTTAACTGGTTAGTTTTTGTAGCCAAGACAGTGTTCTTATAAAAACAAGTCATGGCTGCCAGCAATTGCCGGTGTTTACACCTAAAATGTGTGGAGTATCCTATGCTGTGCACCCTTCCACAAATGTAAACAAACACCAACTGGTTAATGGCTATTTTAGAGGTTGAATCTGACTCGCTATTATCGTAGGCCGTCCATGGATAGAGATGGTATGCAAATTGAACAGTTTTGCTATGGTAATTGGTTGCACATCACATTTGTAACAGTCATGTAATGAAATTTATAACCTAATAACTGATAATTTTATATTTTTGTTAACTGTGCTCTTCATGGGGCAACACAAGATTAGATGATGAATGAATGAATGAAATGAAACAAAGGTAATATAGAAAGAATGAGTTGTGTAAATTACCGACATGGAAACTACTGTAGTGGAATCAAGTATGGATAGTTGATGCAAAGGCAACAACAAGCTCAAATTTACAAACTTGCCTGTGTCTACTGGTTACTCACTTTCCGATGATCACCACTCGTGCACCCTGACGTCAGTTCAGTGCTGGTTAACAGATATAAATTCTTGACAGTTAGATGGAAGTGGTGCTGCTTTACTTTTGAGGTTGACTTAACCTGTGAATGTAGGCCTAAACCTGAATTACATGTCAGAATTTAAGGGTCGACTTATACACCAGATTGACTTATACGCCAGCATATATGGTATGCTATCACCAGACGATTTTCTTAAACTTGGGAAGGACATATAGCATTGAGGGGGTTTAATGAAGAGTATATGTAATCCCTCCTATTTGAGAAGCTATCCAAAGGTAAATATCATACTTGGAGATAGCAAGAATATAGCATAAATTATGTCTGGATGGAAGGGGTGGAAATGTATAGAATTGTCCAGAGGTATAAATAAATGAGTATTTTATTCCATTACTATGTGGGATTTCATGTAAGACTGATAAAATAATTTGGTGGTAGTCACTGATACATCATTGTAGTGAATGGGTTAACCGGAAATTCTTTAACCCTTTACTCTAAGATATTAATAATGTCAGGTAGTAGCAAAATTAGTAACAATTAAAAAAAAAGTTATTTTGCGGGTGAGCTTATTATTTTTATTAGTTTTTTAATATCATGCAGGTTCTGATATTTCAATCTTAGCTGAAGAGAGTGATTTGGAATTAGCTGGGATAAAATGAATTGTTGAACATAGAGAATGCAAGTATAAGTGGCTGGGGAATGGTGGGGAGAAGGAGGGATGTGGGAAGAGAGGAAGAAATCAGTAGGATGGAAATGGTGGAAGCAATGAAGAATGTTAAAATGGGGAAAGCCCCAGGAATTGATGGAGTGTGTGGTGAAATGCTGAAGTATGGGAGAGAGATAGTAATCGAATGGATGTGGAAGGTGTGCAGATTGGCCTGGGAGGAAGGTAGAATCCTGGAGAATTGGAAATCAGGTACAATTATTCCCCTGTACAAAGGAAAAGTGGTAGGTGGTGGCGACCATCATCCACTCACTTGATGTAGTGCTGCCTACTTCTTCCTTAGCCTTTATCATTCTTTTTCTGTGCCTACCCTCCTCTCTTTCTATTTCTCACTATCATCCACTCACTTGATGTAGTGCTGCCTACTTCTTCCTTAGCCTTTATCATTCTTTTTCTCTGCCTGCCCTCCTCTCTTCCTATTTCTCCCATCTTTCCTGTCACTTCTTATTGTTTTTCTTTCCTTTACAGATGGCTTTACATTGAGTGACAAGCCAAATGGTTTCCTGTAAGCCAAGAAACCATTTACAACGCTGGGTGGTAACCACATAACCAAACCATATGTGCTCCCTACGTGTCAACAAGTGGGTTGGTGGAGGGTTAGTGCCCCTCCCTGTAAAACAGCTAACTCAATGTCATATGGCCACCCCTTATGGGATTATGGCATCTGGCAATAGATAGATAGACAAAGGAAAAGTTGAAAAAGAAGTGTGTGGTAATCATAGGGGCATTTGCCTTCTTAGTGTAATAGGAAAAGTATATGGTAGGATACTTATTGACAGGGTTAGGGAAATAACGGAGGAAGTAGTTGGAGAAGAGCAGGGAGGTTTTAGGAAGGGAAGAGGTTGTGTAGATAAGATATTCATTCTTAGATCTTTAGTGGAAAAGTTTCTAGAGAAGGGAAAGAAGTTGTATGGAGCCTTCATGGATTTGGAGAAAGCATATGACAGGGTAGGTAGACAAGGATTGTGGAAAGTATTAAGAATATAAGTAGATGGGAAGCTGTTGAAGGCCGTGAAGAGTATGTGTGAGGGTCCTAAAGCTGCAGTGCGTGTGGATAATGAACTGTGTGAATTTTTCCATTTGAAGGTTGGATTGAAACAAAGATGTGTCATGTTTCCATGGTTGTTCAATCTGTACTTGGATGTGGTTATAAAAGAGATACAATTAGGGCAGTGGATGTTGGAGTGGCCCTCGTGAGAGAGGGCAGTGTCTGGAAACTCCCAGTACTGTTGTTTGCAGATGATACTGTGTTGTTAAGTGAAGATGATGGAGAGCTGCAAGGCTTGATAGATGAGTTTGGGAGAGTGTGTAAGAAACTGAATCTAAAGATGAATGTAGGGAAGAGTAATGTGATGGTCTTTGAGAGAAGTGGAGTCAGCGAATGTCCAGTGAGATTGGATGGGGAAGATATGGATAATGTGAGTGCATTTAAATACTTGGGTAGTGTGATGAGTAAGGATGGAAGTTTAGGTGAAGTGTTTGAAAGGGTGCAGCAGGGAAAAAAGGTTGCTGGTTCCTAGAAAGCAGTGATAAGAAACAGGGTGGTGAGCATGGAAGTGAAAAAGCTGCTACATGACAGTATTGTGATACCAACTCTAACGTATGGAAGTGAAGCTTGGACCCTGTTGGAGGGACAGAAGTCAAGAGTGAGAGCAGTGAAAATGAGTTATTGGATAGGAGCATATGGAGTCACATGGAGAGACAGACTGACAAATGAGGAAGTGAAGGAGCATCGTGGTGTGGATGTGGATGTGATGGGAAGCGTTAGGAGAAACACATTAAGGTGGTTTGGCCATGCGGAGAGGATGGAGAGTGAGAGACTGATGAGGAGAGTGTATGTGAGTGTGGTGGAGGGGAAGAGAGGGCAGGGGAGGCCAAGGATGAGATGGAGGGATGGAGTGGAGAGGTATATGAGAGAGGGGTGTGTGAGCTGGGAGCAGGGCAGTAAAATGGTGGGAGACAGAGCAACATGGAGGCGATTTGTTTGTGGCCACCCCTTACGGGATTAAGGTTTCTGGCAATAGATAGATAGATAGAAGATACTTGGAACTGCTCCAACCATGAGAGGATTGTCTAGGTAGTAGGTTTGATGGGCAGGAGTGGTGATGAGTAGGGACAGATAAACTATTGCCTATCTAATGTGATCTGAGAAAGGACAAGTCTTAAGCTTTTGAAGCTGGCAGCTTATTGGTTGTCCGAGTGTATTCATTATTAACAATGCAATTTAAATTGTTTTTATTATATGAGTTTCAATAACTGATGATTAGGTTGCCTGAGTAAAGTATTATGTATAGTTATTTGCATACATTAATTAAAAATGGGGCCTTATTAAGTTTATCAGATGGCCTAGATATGTGTGAAATTTTGAATTTTTGGGACAAATAAAAACACGTCCAGGTAAAGTTTTACGAGCACCTTGATTTTTCTTTTGTCATGTTCAGGCAGACTAAGGTAAATTATGTCATTAGTTTCTAAAATATAACCTAGTAAAACATCAGAATTGCAGTGAAATATAACATATTCTCTGAATTTTGATAGGTGATAGACGGGGGGGTGGGGGGGTAGGTCACAACTCGGCAGACAAATAATCAGATTTACAGTAGAGTGTTTTGCTGTCATATCAGTTCGCATTATGGTTTCTACTTTTGCATCATCAGTAAGTTTTCTTTTTAGTTTTGAATATCTAGTTACAACTTACAGCAGAGCTGTGACAAGGTATGGGCTGCAGTATATTTAAAAGTGACAGCGACATATAGCTTCTTCGCCCATGATTACCAGTCTGATTGGAAGTCTGATGTTTAACTAGGTTAGATTTTACAGAATATCACAGTAATGACATAATTTACCTTACTTTTCCTGAACGTGGGGGAGAAGTCAAGGTTTTCGTAAACCTGTACGTGGATGTGTTTTGTTTTGTCTCAAGAATTCAAAATTTCACACGTATCTAGACCATCTGAAAAACTTTGTAAGGCCCCGTTTTTAAACTATCTATCTATCTATTGCCAGACGCCTCAATCCCAAACGGGGTGGCCACAAACAAATCGCCTCCATGTCACTCTGTCCCCTGCCATTTCACTACCACGCTCCCAACTCACACCCCCCTCTCTCATATACCTCTCCACTCCATCCCTCCATCTCATCCTCAGCCTCCCCCTCCCTCTCGCCCCCTCCACCTCACTCACATACACTCTTCTCGTCAATCTTTCACTCTCCATCCTCTCCACATGCCCAAACCACCTTAATGTGTTTCTCCTAACGCTTCCCATCACGTCCTCAACCACACCACAACGTTCCTTCACTTCCTCATTTGTTAGTCTGTGTCTCCATGTGACTCCACATGCTCCTCTCAAATAACTCATTTCCACTGCTCTCACTCCTGACTTCTGTCCTTCCAACAGGGTCCAAGCTTCACTTCCATATGCCAGAGTTGGTATCACAATACTGTCATGTAACAACTTTTTCACTTCCGTGCTCACCTCCCTGTTTCTTATCACTGCTTTCAACAAACCAGCAACCTTCCTTCCCTGCTGTACCCTTTCGAGCACTTCACCCTCCAGACTACCATCCTTACTCATCACACTGCCCAAGTACTTAAATTCACTCACATTCTCCATATCCTTCTCATCCAGTCTCACTATACATTCACTGGCTTCACTTCTCTCAAAGACCATCAATTTACNTCCAACAGGGTCCAAGCTTCACTTCCATATGTCAGAGTTGGTATCACAATACTGTCATGTAACAACTTTTTCACTTCCATGCTCACCTCCCTGTTTCTTATCACTGCTTTCAACGAACCAGCAACCTTCCTTCCCTGCTGTACCCTTTCGAGCACTTCACCCTCCAGACTACCATCCTTACTCATCACACTGCCCAAGTACTTAAATTCACTCACATTCTCCATATCCTTCCCATCCAATCTCACTATACACTCACTGGCTTCACTTCTCTCGAAGACCATCACTTTACTCTTCCCCACATTCACCTTTAGATTCCGTTTCTTACACACTCTCCCAAACGCACCTACCAAGCCTTGCAGCTCCCCTTTGTCTCCACTCAACAACACAGTATCATCTGCAAACAACAGTACAGGGAGTTTCCAAACACTGCCCTCTCTCACTAGGGCTGCTCCAACATCCACTGCCCGACCTTGTATCTCTTTTATAACCCCATCCATATACAGATTGAACAACCATGAGACATGACACATCCTTGTTTCAATCCAACCTTCAAGTGGAAAGATTCACTCAGTTTGCCATCCACACGCACTGCAGCCTTAGCACCCTCATATATACTCTTCACTGCCTTCAACAACTTCCCATCCACTCCATATATTCTTAATACCTTCCACAAACCTTGTCTATCCACCCTGTCATATGCTTTCTCCAGATCCATGAAGGCTGCATACAACTTCTTGCTCTTCTCTAGAAACTTTTCCACTAAGGATCTAAGAATGAATATCTGGTCTACACAACCTCTTCCCTTCCTAAAACCTCCTTGTTCTTCTCCAACTAATTCCTCTGTAATTTCCCTAACTCTGTCAATAAGTATCCTACCATATATTTTTCCTATTACACTGAGAAGGCAAATGCCCCTATGATTACCACACACCGCTTTTTCCCCTTTTCCTTTGTACAGAGGAATAATTATACCTGACTTCCAATCCTCCGGGACTCTACCCTCCTCCCAAGCCAATCTGGACACCTTCCACATCCATTCTATTACTATCTCTCCCCCATGCTTCAGCATTTCACCACACACTCCATCAATTCCTGGGGCTTTCCCCATTTTAACTTTCTTCATTGCTTCCACCACTTCCATGCTGGTGATTTCTTCCTCTCTTGTCACAACCCTCCTTCTCCCTGCCATTCCCCAGCCACTTATACTTGCATTACTTTCATTCTCTATGTTCAACAGTTCATTAAAGTGTTCTCTCCATCTGTTTACTTTTTCTCCCTTTTCCACTAGTAATCTACCATTTTTATCTTTCACACCCCCACTGACTTCATTGGCACCCTGTCTAGCTCTCTTTACCTTCTTCCAGAACATTTTCTTACATTCCCTCCACTTTGCACTCAAATTCCTTCCAAACTCCTCATCCACTCTCTTCTTACTCTCTCTTACTAATCTTTTCACCTCTCTCCTCCTCACTACATATAACTCTCTCATCCGTCTCTCAGCTTCTTTGTCGCCCCTGTTCCTCATCCACTCATTATATGCTTTCTTCTTTTGTGCCACAGCCTCTCTCACCTCTTCAGTCCACCATGCTGTTCCCTGAACCCCCTTTCGTCTTCTCTTCACCCCACACACCACCTCACATGCTGCACAGATTTCTTCTGTGAATACCTTGCACACACCTTCCACGTCCCCCATCTGCTCCAATCTATATTTACCCAATCGCTCCTCCACTTCCCTTCTATATTCAGCCTTTATTCCATCCTCTTGTAACTTTTCTACCCTCCTTGTAACACATACTTCCTCCTGTCTTTCCCTTCTTCTCTTCCTCCATCTTGTTTGGACTCTGATTCTGGCCACCACCAAATGGGCAGTCTTATCATCAAATGGTTATTGAAACCCATATAATAAAAATAATTTAAAATGTGTCATCAGTAATGAATGTACTCAGACAGCCAATCAGCTGTCAGCCTTCAGAAGCTTAGGGCTCGTTTCTTCTCAGATCAAATTAAATTGGCTATAGTGCTGTAGTTGTTGTAGACCTTTATCCTCACTGGGTAAGGAGACTACCTATCATCTCTTTCTAATCAAGTTAAATAATATTTGTATATGGCATGTTACTAGGGAATTAGATTTTAGGAAATCTGACAGTATATTACAGTAGACCCTCAGGTTGCGCAGCTAATGTGTCTGGGAATTTTACTGTGCAGATTTAAGTGTGCAAGTCACTCTATTGAAACCCTTGTTACTTGGCTAATTGGTATGGTGAAATCCCATAGTTTTCCCTAAGTCCCCTCTTTGGCCCTCCTGAAATTTTTTCTTTTACCCCTGCCTGATCATACCTAACATTCATTTAATACACATACAGTCTCTAGGAACATCATTGGGCATAAAAAGGGTTAAGTAGAGTGCACTTAGAGGTAAATAATTGGTGATCACTTACCATGACAGGAGATGGAGTGAATATGTTTATGTGTTGGAGAAGTGGGTATCCGAGGCTGAGGGACTAGAGGAGGGGGAATAAACAGTGCCTTTAGCCTCTCAAGGGCTGAGGCTAGGCCTGGAACCCCTGAAAGTTGCTTCCCCAATTGTTGTCACTGGCAGGTTGTGGGGAGTTGGGCTTTGTGGAGGTGCTAGGCTCGGGGGTCTGAGATGGCAGAGCTGGCATTGGGACTGGGGCTGGGGTATGGTAGATGGTGATGAGTGTTGGAAACAACTCATTAAGTTTCTTCACAAGCTGCTTCCTCTGCTCCCATACAATGTGGTCAGTTTTACTGTGTGTTATGCACCATCATCATTATGATGTCCTTGAGCCAATCAGCAATTTCCAACACCTGGCTCAGCTACTAATAGGTGAGCCTCTCTGTGTACTGTGGGTTGGATGCTGCTGGTGCCTGCTGTACTCAGGTGCCAGGGAGACTTCTTCCTCTTCACTGTCTTCGATGAGGCTGTTGACTGTCGTTTCGGGAGCAGGGTCAATAACGTAAAGGATTTCACCTTGAATGTTGCACAGCACTAGGATCATGCAGGATTGTAATGTGAGTAGGGAAGCCAGGGGTCAAGGTTGGCTGGTGGAGATAAAGGGGAGAGAAAGAGAGAGGGAGAGGGAGGATGCAGAGTGTGCATGTGTGGTGACCATGCTCAGTGACCTTCTTGGTGTATTTCACTGTGTGAGACCATTGAATGTTATCACAGACAGGGGCCAACTTCTGGGATTTTACCGCATAAACTCCCCCCCCCCCCCACCCCTCCCCCATTTACTAAGCCAGGTTCGGGGGTAGTTTTGTGTGCAAAATGTATTTAACGCAAATTGGTCCAAGTAAACTGAGAGTTCACTGTACTCAAATTTAGATACTGTAAGAAAATATGAAGGTGAAGTCTTCAATATAAATAACTTTGGAAGAGGCCCTAGAAAGCAAATCACTAAGGAAGAGGTCCTAGAATTTCCTTTAAACCTGCCAAAATACAACACTTAGCCACTGCTTCCCTGGATAAAGAGGATGAGGGGTTGTCAGGCACTATGAGGATCCTCTCGTATGGGATAAATTTAGTTTTGTGGCAATAGAAGTGTAATAAAATCATCAGCTGATTGCAAAATAAAAGACATTGACTTGCATATGTAACTTGATTAACTTGATTTTCCCCAGAGGTGCAGTGTTAGTGTTCCTGCCAGGCCTGGCTGAGATAGAACAAATGATGGCCCACCTCAGCAAGGAGATGGCAAAGTTCCAGTGAGTACCAGCACCAGATGTTTTTATTGTTATTTAGGAGGATCGTTTAGTTTCTACCAGTCATATAAGGATTATGAGAGAATATTATGTTTTGAGTGTACTTAGTCTTAGGGACAAAAAACACATATATTCCCAGCAAAAGTTAAATATTCTTCCAGAGTAAAATACTGTGCTTTAGGATACTGTGCTTCAGGACTGGCATATTGATTTTTTAGGAGAGGTGTTTTTAAGACTGGATTTTTTTATATTTTTTTTATTTGATTTTTTATTTTTTTTATTTATTTTTTTTTGAAGATCAGTTAAGAGTGTTTTAACAAACTTCATATTTCTGAACTTCTCTGCTCCAGCCAGGGATTGATCTTTCATTCTTTTAGTCCGTACTTTACTACTCTGCCAGGTGACAACCACCTCATTTATTTGTACATTTTTTTTTCATTTCTAAGAGCAAGTACGTAGGTATGACATAAACTTCTGAAATACCTTTACAAACTTGGGGTGGCAGTGATGTAATCAGGAGCACACTTGAATCAAATCTGAGAGGTCCAGAGTTCAGTTCTTGGGTCAGTTGCAAGGTCTTTGGAACTCAGCCTTTTTGTACCTTGAGTCGAAACCAGGATCTGGATTCATAACTTGATGGCTGCTTGTTGTTGTCCGGGGGCAGTATTATATGGGTGCTTTCCTTGTCAGTCGTGCTTTGTAAATCAGTCCTGTTGCCAGATGCCATAATCCTGTAAAGGATAGCCACAGTCCAATCACCTCCATGTTGTCTTGTCCTCTGCTATTTGGCTGCCCTCTCTAAAACCAACACACCCCTATCTCTTGAATCTCTCCACTCCATTCCTTCATATCATACTTGGTATCTTCATCTTTCTCTCCCACTCCACCTGACTCACAGACACTCTTCTAGTCAGTCTCATTTTCCAGTGTCTCCAAACTTCGTAAATCTAACTGAAAATCGTTTGCATTCACCAGATGGCAGTTGTACCCGCTCCATTCATCCATCACACAGGAGGAGCAGCAGCTGGTGTTTGCCATACCACCACCAGGCTTCCGCAAGATCATCCTCTCCACCAACATTGCTGAGAGCTCCATCACTGTCCCAGATATCAAGTTTGGTATGGATAAATTATGGTATCTTGAGAAATGCCTACTGATAAATGTTGGTAATTTCAGTAAGTCCTAGTTCTAAGTAATGTGTGTGTGTGTGTGTGTGTGTGTGTTTGTGTGTGTGTGTGCATGCACATTTTAGTTTTAACTTAACCCCTTCACACCCATGCCGCAGGGTGTCACATAGCCCGACCATTCCACCCTCCCAACTGTAAATGTGCATAAAGAATACTTAATGTTTCCTTTCTTTATAAATGCAATATATATAACATATATATTCATTAAATACTGTCGCACCGCTGCCTAGGTGTCGATATGGTATTTCTCGGGAATATTATCCTCCCGTATTTAATACTGAGGGTAGCATGGAACCACCTCGACACCGGCAACGCGCGACTGGTGGCTTCACTAACACGCCACTACACGCATGTACTTAGAACTGGGAACTGGAAGAAGTGAAAGAATAAAATGGCTTTTCTAGGCTTTAATTACAAAATAGTATTTACAAAAATCTACAAACAATTCTGAGGTATTTCCCACCTCATTTCACTTCATATAAAATGCAGTGCCAAGAAACTGCACATACACATCTACTCTCAGTTCACTTTATTACTAACACTATATTAATAAATCAAAACCTTTATAAAAGTTCTATGCTTAAAAGCATTTTATATATATAATCCTATAATACTTTCCGGTGCCGTCACAACAAAGCACTCTTTTTAATCACTCATATATATAAAGTTACACTGTTACCTTAATACAGGAAAAACACATTTAAATATATAAAGTCTTCTCTCCTTCCGTTTCTAACTAGGAGTCCTCTTTTCCAGTCCCAGACGACAGACAAATATAATAGCACTGTCCACCAATTGTACCCGCGATTACACCTGCATGTACTTTTGACTTACTATTACTAGAAGTGCCCTCATTGCTGCCCCCTGGAACCCTACTCTCGGCCACACAGCGACGTCTCCGCGCCAGGCTACGTCAGGCTGCGCCCTTCCGTCACGATATCCGCCAGAGCTCTGCCCTATGCTCTAGTCTCAACTGAGATCTGTACCCCTGTCTGGCCTCAAGGGTTGCTGATGTTCACCAGCAGGTCACATGGTTGCGAGGTGGGTGATGGCTTCACCCACTCATCCACCGCCGTCACCCACATCTCACCCGCGTGTCATCCACCGTAGAGGCCCGAGCAGAATGCTGTGTCAGCTTGCTCTCTCACGGTCTGAAAGTGCCTAGCCAGCACTTTTCCTGTATAAACAACTTGACCAACACCATCATTACTCCTTCTCTCTATCTTCTCCCTCCTCCTTCCTCCATTTATTTCTTCCTCTCAACTTCCCTTCCTTATTCCACCTCCCTACATTGCCCACAGCTGTACACAGAATCCATCGAACCCCTATTCTTTCCCCCCCTGTCCGTGTTTCACTCTAAACTCACGCCCAGCAGGTATAGTTCCTTCCACACCTGCTACAGCTGCGTGTCTGCTTACACCTGTCCGAGGGGATGCTTGTTGGCTTCCCGACATTTCTCCCCCCAAAGATGAAGTCACACGTCCTCGTCGTGAGTGGGGCATGGCGGGGTTCTGTGCACGTCGACGTCTGAGTATGGACTCAAGTCTGCAACATGCACACCCACAGCCAGTAGTGTAACACTTATAAAGGATATATGCAGACAGGAGAACCAGAAAGAGAGCTATCCCAGCATGGACATAGTACCAGAAAAAGGTGGAAGAACCGAAGGGTCTGAGAGGTTCAATCAACTGCAACTGACTTTGATATTTAAGGAGGTCATCCAGAAACAGAGGAGTAATGTTAAGGTGAGGTCCTAAAGTGGGTAAGTCCTTTATAGCTGTAAGTTCAGCATGGGTGAGTGAGGTACTGAGGTTTAGGAGATGGGGGTAAACAGTGAGCTTAGTTTCTATAGCAAGTGTTGCACAAGCAGGAAGAGTCAGGGCTTCACTGTGGGCGCTACAGCCATCTCCCAAGACCAATTTCCCCACTCCCTTAACAACTTGCACAGTCTTCCGAATGGGATTCACAGCACACTTCAACGTGAAATACAAAGACTGGGCTGTAGAGTAGCACCAGTAATTTTTCAGCTTCACAAAAACTGGACTGAATGAAGTTAAGATCTCTTTCCTACAGAGCCTAGTGGCATTGTTTCTGTTAAGAAAAGAATCACTCTCACAAGATGGGGTCGCGACATGATAGACTGATCCCAAAGGTTCACAGATCACCAAGTCCTGGTGGTCCCTGCAACTGGCGAAATCTTGAAACAGCACATAATGAAGGCGGTCTTCCGTGAAAGCAAGGAAGTTATACTGGTGGAGTACTCTCACGTAGACCTCCGTAGCAGGCACACTGTAAGGAAGTGAGGTGATCCTAAAGATGTCAAATACATCAGAAGGGTCACCCAACACTGGTATTAGTAAGTAAAAGCACACAGCTGACATGTAACCTCGAGGTACAACTTTGATGATGTCACGATACAGTGCTAGATATTCTGGCCTCGCTGGGAAAAGTAAACCCGGCTCCTTGAGTGATATATTCCCCAATAATTCCAACAAGATTTCGTTAGGGACCATATCTAGACTCAGCCTAGCCTGGAGCATCTCTTGGATACCCAACTTAATTCTAAAATGATTAGCTATGATGTCAGACAGGGCGAGTTGGAGGTTGAATAAAGCCTCATACATCTTCACTTCATTCTCCAACTCTAAGGTCTTCAATGAATACAATCGTATAATACTGTAAGAAATATTTGCAGCCTTCTGTATCTTCAACAGTGCTGCCTGCATGTGTGACACGTCTCGAATTGTGGCATTCAACACCTTGGAATGAACATTTAATACTGACCTCTCCTTCTCTGACATCGTCTCTAGGCTCCCTAATCTAGCATGAATGTCATCAGCCTGTTGCTGAGTAGCTGTTCCAAACAAAACATTGGCAAACTGCCCCAATATGTCGATCGCACCCCGTTTGGAGCGACGACTCCATGGATGATCTGACATGAGATAGTCCATATAACTGCTCAAATCCTGATAGCGAGTATCAAATTCAACTTGAAATGCATGCACAGTAGTCCGTAATGAAGCAACTAGAGTGCTGCCATTATCCATGTGGCCTATATTCCACAATATGGCATCACTCAAGTCGCAAGCAACATGCAAAGGTTGGAACAGCTCCTCCTTATCAAGTACAACTGGAACTACATAGTTATTGCCTGTAATCATCAAATGACCCGCAGGTGAAAACACCAATCCCAAGTTGGCAGGTGTCTCCTCTCGTGGTCCTGTCGATTCCAATTGGGATGGACTCACTCAAACCCAAGCAATCATCTGCAAGAGATTTGTAAAACTATAACCACAAGTTCACCTGACTATCATTTATTCACTTAGTAAAAACTACATGTCTCCTGTGTTGTCCTCAGTCACTTCAGCCTGTGTTTCAGTCACACCAGGTGCCTCTGCTTGTGCAGTCTGATACTCAATAGGTCTATCCATACACAACGGGTAGTCTGGGACACTAGAATGTGACCGCAGACTGTATCTACAAGGTGGTGGAGTGTGAGGTGTGGTGTGGTGTGGGGGAGTGGTAACTGGCCCTGACTCAGTGGCGGCTGGCAGCAAATCCGCCGAGTTGCCAGTTCCACCATTACCTGTAGCCTGACTTACTTGTGGAGGAGGCAAACTGAAGTCAATTACAGGCCCTGGGATACCTTCTTCCTCATGTATTTCCTCACCTGCACCTTCCCCTTCATCCCCAGTCTCTCCACCTTCATGAATAGGATAAGCCATTCTTGCATTACGATTTTGTTTCTTCGTAATACACTCCTTGACCACCTTCACCCTGTCAGTGTGTAAAGTGGTTACTTTCCCCCCTTGTATAGGACGAACCTTGATAACATCATTTACCCGATCAACTACACGATAGGGTCCTGAAAACAAAGGTTGCAATTTCCTTGCCACCCCCCTGGCAGGAACAGTCTTCACATAGACACGGTCCCCTACCATAAGTGGTTTCATTGTACATCGCTTTGCCATTCTGTTCTCGTTCTCTGTGCTCACACAATCGAGAAAGTCCTGGCATCTTTCGAAAACTTTTGTCGCCATGGCGGCGAATAAATTAGGTATATCCTCAAGGTTGTACTTCAAAGATGGGTCCTGCACTACATGATAAGGCACCTGTGGGTCCCTGAGAAACAGCAAGAAGTAAGGAGAATCACGGATAGTCCGATTATATCCAGAGTTATAAGCTGTCATCGCAACTGGTACCATTCTATGCCAGTGATTAGCGTTCTGATCAACCATAGTTTGTATTATTTGCATGATGGTGCCATTTGCCCTCTCCACCAATCCATTAGAGGATGGGTGATAAGGAGTAATGTTCACATGTTTCATATGCAACAACCGTGCCAATTCCTGAAACACCTTGTTAACAAATTCAGTTCCCCGATCCGTGACTAATTGTTGTGGAGTTCCGTAAATACAAATGACTCGCTCCACAAACACTCTAGCCACCTCTTCGGCAGACTTAGACTTTAATGGTTCCGCGATGAGAAATCGAGTCATCGCATCATTGAAAGTTAAGACATAATAATGCCCTTCCTCTGATCTGTTTAGTGGACCAATCAAATCCATGTGACACCTGACCCATGGGGCAGTGACATCGGGGAAACGGAGAAGCGGGCCTGGGGCGTCCCCAGAACGCTTTGAACGTATACACTGGGTACACCGTTTGCAAAATTCCATGACATCTCTCTCCATCTGAGGCCAGTATGCAAACCTTCTCGCGCGAGTTAAAGTAATCTTGGTTCCACCATGACCAGATAACGGTAAGCAATGGGCAAGTGCAGACTGAACGCTATCTTCTGGGACTACTATTTGGAATACTTCCCCTATGCCAAATGACCGACTCTCCTTCTTATAGAGCAAACCGTCTGGCAACAAATGAAAGCAGTCTAACTTTGCTGGCAATTTTGGTACCTCCGTAGTCTCATTCCGCAAATAACTCTTTAATCTACCCCAAACTGGGTGTGCATCTTGCTGTCGCCTTATCTCAGTGACATCCCAATCTATTGTGTCTATTTCCACAGTGCCTGATCTCACAAGTAATGCAACTTCATCTTCATCACTAGACTGAGTCGTTCTCAGCCGGGATGGAGCATCCGCTACGACATTCTGTTGTCCTGGTAAATATTCAACCTTGATGTCGTATTCGGCTACCTGGATTTGCCGTCTTGCAATCCTCCCTGAGGCCGCATTTACATTAAACATCCAAGTAAGAGGTCGATGATCGGTCTGAATCAATATCTCATAACCCAAGATAAGCTGTCTGTCCTCCTTTCGGAAGTTTGGCGAAAGCTTTGTCATTGCACTTGACATCTCAAAGGCTTTCGATCGAGTCTGGCATAAATCTTTAATTTCCAAACTGCCCTCCTACGGTTTCTATCCTTCTATCTGTGCCTTCATCTCTAGCTTCCTTTCTGGTCGTTCTATAGCTGCTGTTGTAGACGGCCATCGTTCCTCTCCTAGACCTATCAACAGTGGTGTTCCTCAGGGTTCTGTCCTATCACCTACTCTCTTCCTTTTATTCATCAATGACCTTCTAAGCTGTACATCTAACCCTATCCACTCATATGCTGATGATTCCACCCTTCACCTTTCCATTCGGTTCCTGCAACGTCCATCTCAGCAGTTACTTCAACAAAAAAGGGATGAGGCTATGGCACACCTAATGTCTGACTTGGCTCGTATCTCTGATTGGGGTAAAAATAATCTTGTTATTTT